>JBAPLH010000776.1:0-12572 GCA_037897445.1 Ceriops zippeliana
TGTTTAGTTCTATCACCCAATGGAGTCATTTCACCTAATTTGCAGTTCGCACCAGTGTCAATTTGGTGAGTTAACTAAATAATAGAGGCTTTATAATGCACTACATGCCAATCAGGCTCCTTTTGTTGTTACAAGCAGTAATTTTATCTTGCAATGACTATGAAATTCTATCTTTTGTCTCCTTATTACCAATCATATCATGTGGAGGGAAGAAAACGGAGAGAGAGCCATTTTTCTATAATAACTAATTTAATACATAACAAACAATGGGGTCTATAATCTTGATTAGGGTTTTTCTTATTGATGTGAATTGGGCTGTTTTTATTAAAGAAAGAAATCACATCTTTAGAAATTTCTTGTTTTGAGAATACTTGTCTCCCCACCTTTGGTCCTAACAATCTTTTTCACACACTCACTGAGTCAATAAAATTTGAGATGAATAAATTACACGAGTATATTAATTAAAAGACAACATGATCGGTCGCACAAATTTGAAAATCGACGAAGATGTTGTTTAGTTCAATCACCCAATGGAGTCATTCATCCTTAACTTGCATTTCGCACAAATGTCAATTTGGTTGTTTACTTAAATAATGAGGCTTTATATTCACTTCATGCTAATCAGACTCTTTTTTGTTTGTTACAAAGCAGTATTTTTCTTGCAATGACTAATGAAATTACCTTTTGTCTCCTTATTAACAATCATATTCATCAAGAAAACAATGTCCATATCTATATCATTAATTTAATACTAACAAACAATGTGGTCCATAAATCATGATTAGGGTTTCTTATTGATGTGAATTGGTTGATTTTTTAAAAGAAAGAATCCCTCTTAACATTTCTTGTTTGGAAGACTTGTCTTTTTGGTTCCCAACACACTCTTTTTTCACACAATCATTGGACATTAAAATTTATGACTGTAAATTACACAGTATAGTTAATTAAAAGAAACTTGTCGTTCGCACAATTTGTGAAAATCGAAATGTGTTTAGTTTTCTAATCACCTAGGTGGAGTCATTCATCCTAATTTTCATTTCATTACCCACTGTCAATTTTGGTTGTTAACTAAATAATGAAGCTTTTATATTCACTACATGCCGTAATGTCAGGCTCCTTTTGTTGTTACAAGGAGTTTTTTTCTGCCAATGACTATGGAAATTATCTTTTTGTTCTCCATATTAACAAATGATGGTATTCATCATGAAAATCAATGTCCATATATCTGATACCATTATTAATTTAATACTAACAAACAATGAGGTCCCAAAATCTTGATTAGGGTTTCTTATTGATGTGAATTGGTTTGATTTTTTATAAATAAAGAATCCCTCATTAAACATTTCTTGTTTGGAAAGATGCTTGTGGTATTTTGTTCCAAACACTCTTTTTCACACACAATCATTGTGAGCATTAAAATTTTATGGACTAAATTACACAGGAATAATTAATTAAAAGAAAACATGTCGTCAACACAATTGAAAATCGAAGAAATGTGTTTTAAGTTTCATATTCAACCAATGGAGTCATTGATCCTAACTTGGTCATTTTGGCACAAATGTCAATTTGGGTTGTTACTTAAATAATGAGTCGCTTTATATTCACTTCATTGCTAATCAGGCTCTTCTTTTTGTTGCATTACAAGCAGTATTTTTTCTTGCATATGACTATGAAATTACTTTTGTCTTATTTTAACAATCATATTTCATCATCGGAAAAACAATGTCCATATCCTATATCATTAATTTTAATACTAACAAAAAAAATGTGGATCCATAAATAGTTTGATTAGGTTTTCTTATTGATGTTGAATTTGATTTGAGAATTTTTAAAATAAAGAATTCCTTTCTTAACATTTCTTGTTATGAAGTACTTGTCTTTTTGTTCCAAACACTATTTTCACACAATTGCTGTGGACTGTTAAAATTTTTGACTAAATTACACAGATATATAATTGAAAATTTAAAAGAACCTTGTCGTCGCACAATTGAAAATCTTAATTGTTTTCTAACAGATCAATCCTAGTCAGTCATTCATCCTAATTTTTCATTTCATACCCAATGTCAAGTTTGTTGTTAAACTAAATAATGAAGCTTTTTATATTCACTACTTGCTACGTTGTCTAGAGCTCCTTTTGTTTTATACAAACGAACATTTTTCTTAACATGACTTATGTTAAAACAATATCAATTGTGTCCTTCGAAACTATGGTTATTCAAATCATGAAAACAATGTTCCATTATCTATACAATAGAATTTAATGCTAACAAATCATTGAGGTCAACAATACAACACTTGTTTGTTACAACAATCTTGTATTAGGTGAAAGGCTTGAATAAAATAAAGAATCGCCTCTTAATCTTTTCTGTTTGGAATATAAATTCTCTTTTTGTGTTCCAAACAACTCTTTTTCACACAAGATTGTGACATTAAAATTATGTGACTAGTTGGAAAAGTATATTAATCTAAAGAAACATGTTCCGTCGCACAATTAAAAATGAAATGTGTTAATTCAATCACCCAATGGATGCATTATCTTTGCATTTTGCTCAATTTGGGTTGTTTGTTACCTAAATAATGAGGCTTTATATTTTTTACATTGCCTGATCAGGCTCCTTTTTTGTTACAACCCAAAGTATTTTTCTACAATGACTATGAACCTATTATCTTTTTTTCTCCTTATTAACAAAATTATTCATCATGGAAAACAATTATAATATCGTATAAAATTAAAAAAAATAACAAACAATGGGGTTCCCCGAAAATTCATATTAGGGTTTCTTATTATTGTTCAATGTTTGATTTTAAAAAATAAAAAAGCCCTCATAACATTTTGGATTGTAAGATTGTATTTTTGGTTTCCAGACACGTCTTTTTTCAGGGGTTACAAATCATTGTGACAGGAAGTTCATTATGTTACTAAGTTATTCATTAGTATATTTTTTTAAAAGAAACAAAATGTCGGATAATGAAAATTCGAAATGTGTTTTATTTTCCATCATCGAATGGAGTCATTCATCCTAAATTTGCATTTCGTGCCAATTTCAATTTGGTTGTTATTCTAAATATAAGGCTCTATATTCACAACATGCTGTGTTGATCAGACTCCTTTTGTAACTTTGTAACAAGCAAGCTCTATTTTTCTTCCAATGACTATGAAATTAGCGTTTTCTCTCCTTATTTAAAAATCATATTCATCAAAAAAAACAATGTCCCATATCTTATACAATTTTAATTTAATACTAACCAAACAATGAGGGTCCACATTTTTGATTAGGGTTTCTTATTGATCGTGAAATTGGTTGATTTTTATAAATAAAGAATCCCTCTTAACCATTTCTTTAAAGTGGAAGACTTGTGCTTTTGTTTCCAAACACTCTTTTTCACATAATCAGTTTGTGACATTTTAAAATTTATGACTAAGTTACAAGTATATTTTATTTAAAAGAAACATGTCGTTTTTGCACAATTGAAAATCGAAATGTGTTTAGTTCAATCACCCAATTGGTAGTCATTCATCCTAAACTTGCATTTACGCACCATTTTGTCAATTTGGTGCGTTAGCTAAATAATGAGGCTTTATATGCCCACTACATGAAACAATCAGGCTCCTTTTTGTGTTACTAAGGAGTATTTTTCTTCCAAATGACTATGAAATTATCTTTTGTCTCCTTATTAACAATCATTATTCATCAAGAAAACAATGTCCTATATCTATACAAATTAATTTAATACTGACAAACAATGAGGTCCATAATCTTGATTAGGGTTTTCTTATTGATTGTGAATTGGGTTGATTTTTAAAATAAGAATCCCTCTTTAACATTTCTTGTTTGGAAGACTTGTCTTTTGGTTCCAAACACTCTTTTCCACACAATCATTTGTGACAATTAAAAATTTTAGACACAAAGTTACACAGTTATATTAATTAAAAGAAACATGTCGTCGCACAATTGAAAATCGAAATGTGGTTTAGTTTTCAATCACCCAATGGAGTCATTCATCCTAATTTGAGTACTTTCGTACCAATGTCAATTTGGTTGTTACCTAAAATAATGAGGCTTTATATTTTACTACATGCCGAATCAGGCTGTCTATTTTGTTGTTTGGACAAGGAGTATTTTTCTTCCAATGATCTATGAAATTATCTTTTGTCTCCCTTATTAACAATCCATATTCATCAAGAAAAACAATGTACCATCTATCTATACAATTTAATTTTTAATACTAACAAACAATAGTGGAGGTCCCATAATCTTGAATTAAGGGGTTTCTTATTGATGTGAATTGGTGTAAACTTGATTTTTAAAATAATGATTCCCTGCTTAACCATTTCTTGTTTTGAAGACTTGTTCTTTTGATTCCAGACACTCTTTTTTCACACAATCATTGTGACATCTAAAATTTAAAACAATAGTTACATCAGTTTTTTATTTAACAAGAAACATGTCGTCGCCACAATTGATTTTTTCGAAATATTTTTTCGTTCACTCCTACCCATAGGGGAGTCATTCATCCTAACTTGCTTTTCGCACCATTGAATGTCGAAATTTGGTTTGAGTTACTAAAAATTCAAAAGGCTCTTATCTTCATACAACCATGCTAATCAGGCTCCTTTTGTTGTCAACTGAAGCACGTATTTTTTCTATATACCACATGACTTTTTAATTATCATTTTGCTCTCCTTATTATAATAATCATACTCCATCAATAGAAAAAACAATTCCTTTATCTATATACAATTAATTTAATACTAATAAAATATCAATGAGGTTATTATCCACAATCTTCATTAGGGTTTCTTATTAGATGATCGTGAATTGGTCTGATTTTTAAAACATAAAGAATCCCTCTTAACATTTCTTGTTTGGAATTCCATCTAGACCTGTATTTTGGTTCCAAACACTTCTTTTTCTACAACAATCATTGTAGCACATTAAACAATTTGTGACTAAATTACAGAGTATATTGATTAAAAGTATCTTGTTGTCGCAACAATTGAAAACTCGAAATGGTGCTTTAGTTCTACTCACCTAAATTTTGAGTCATTCATCCTAACTTGCTATTTCGTCAGCAGAGAACAGCAATTGCCAGCTATGTCGCAATGTGGTTGTTAACCTAGTCATAATGAGGCTTTATATTTAATACATGCACAATCAGGGATCTCCTTTTGTCTGTTACAAGGTGTTATTTTTCTTCGACAATGAATATTGAAATTATGTCTTTTTTTCTCCTTATTAACAATGATATTACCTATCAAGAGAAAACAATTAGGTCCATCAATCTTTATAATTTATTTTAATTACTAACAAGAACATTGCTGGGGAGTTCCATAATTTTTGATTAGGGTTTCTTTATTGATGTGAGTAATTGCTTGATTTTTCAAAAATAAAGAATTCCCTCATTAACATTTCTGGTTTGGAAGACCTTGTCTTTTGGTTCCATATAAACTCCTCTTTTTCACACAATCATTGTGACATGAAAATTTATGACTAAGTTACACAGTATATTAATTATTAAATGTAAACATGTCGTCGCACGGAATTGAAAATCGAAATGTGTTTAGTTTCCATCATCCCATGGAGTCATTCATCATGCTCCTATTTTGCACTTTCGTGCCAATGTCAATGGGGTTGTTACACCTAAATAATGAGGCTTTATTATTTCACAACATGCTAATCAGGCTCCTTTTGTTGTAACAAGCACTATTTTTCTTCCAATGACTATGAAATTATCGTTTTGTCTCCCTTATTTAAAAATCATATTCATCAAAAAAAAAACAATGTCCATATCTATACAATTAATTTAATACTAAACAAAACAATGAGGTCCACAATTCTTGATTAGGCAGTTTCTTATTGATGTGAATTGGTTGATTTTTTAAAATAAAGAAACTCTCTCTTAACATTTCTTGTACCCCTTGGAATGTACTCTTGTCTTTTGGTTCCAAAACACTCTTTTTCACACTTCATCTTTCTACAAAAAATAATCATTGTGACATTAAAAATTTATGACTATAAATTACACAGTATATTAATTAAAAAAAACATGGTCGTCGCACAATTGAAAATCGAAATGTGTTTTAGTTCACATCACCCAATGGAGTCATTCATCCTAATTTGCATTTCGCACCAATGTCAAATTTGGTTGTTACCTAAATAATGAGGCTTTATATTCACTACATGCCAATCAGGCTCCATTTGTTGTTACAAAGGAGTATTTTTCTTCCAATGACTATGAAATTATCTTTTGTCTCCTTATTAACAATGATATTCATCAAGAAAACAATGTCCATATCTATACAATTAATTTCATACTAACAAACAAAGAGGTCCATAATCTTGATTATGGTTTCTTATTGATGTGAATTGGTTGATTTTTAAAATAATGAATCCCTCTTAACATTTCTTGTTTGGAAGACTTGTCTCTTGGTTTCCAGACACTCTGTTTCACACACATTCATTGTGACATTAAAATTTATGACTAAGTTACACAGTATATTAATTAAAATGAAAACATGTCGTCGCACAATTGAAAATCCGAAATGTGTTTCGTTTCACTCACCCAACGGAGTCATTCATCCTAACTTGGAATTTCGCACCCAATGTTCAATTTGGTTGTTACCTAAATAACAAGGCTTTATTTTCACAACATGCTAAACAGGCTCCTTTTGTTGTAACAAGCTCTATGAATAGGGTTTTTTCTTCCAATGATTATGAAATTATCGTTTTGTCTCCTTATTAAAAATCATATTCATCAAAAAAAACAATGTCCATATCTATACAATTTAATTTAATACTAATAAACAATGAGGTCCACAATCTTGATTAGGGTTTCTTATTGATGTGAATTGGTGGATTTTTTTAAAATAAAGAATCCCTCTTAACAATTTTCTTGTTTGGAAGACTTGTATTTTTGGTTCCAAACACTCTTTTTCACATAATCATTGTGACATTAAAATTTATGACTAAGTTACACAGTATATTAACTAAAAGTAACATGTCGTCGCACAATTGAAAATCGAAATGTGTTTAGTTCTATCACCCCCCCCAGTCATTCATTCTCCTAATTTGCATTTTGCACCAGTGTCAATTTGGTTGTTAACTAAATAATGAGGCTTTATATTCACTACATGCCAATCAGGCTCCTTTTGTTGTTACAAGGAGTATTTTTTTCTTCCAAGGACTATGAAATTATCTTTTGTCTCCTTATTAACAATCATATTCATCAAGAAAACAATGTCCATATCTATATAATTAATTTAATACTAACAAATAATGTGGTCCATAATCATGATTAGGGTTTTCTTATTGATGTGAATTGGTTGATTTTTAAAATAAAAGAAATCCCTCTTTAACATTTCTTGTTTGGAAGACTTGTCTTTTTGGTGCCAAACACTCTTTTTCACACAATCATTGTGACATTTTTGACATTGAAATTTTATGACTAACTTACATAGTATATTAATTAAAAGTAACATGTTGTCACACAATTGAAAATCGAAATGTGTTTAGTTCAATCACCCAATGGAGTCATTCATCCTAACTTGCATTTCGCACCAATGACAATTTGGTTGTTACATAAATAATGAGGCTTTATATTTACTCCATGCCAATCAGGCTCCTTTTGTTGTTACAAGCTATATTTTTCTTCCAATGACTATGAAATTATCTTTTATCTCCTTATTAACAATGATATTCATCAAAGAAAACAATGTCCATATATATATACAATTAATTTAATACTAACAAAACAAGGATGTCCATAATCTTGATTAGGGTTTCTTATTGATGTGAATTGGTTAATTTTTTTAAAATAAAGAATCCCTCCTTTAACATTTCATGTTTGGAAAGACTTGTCTTTTGGTTCCAGACACTCTTTTTTCACACAATCATTGTGACACATAAAAATTTATGACAAAAGTTACACAGTATATTAATTAAAAGAAACATGTCGTCGCACAGAAATTGAAAATCGAAATGTGTTTAGTTCAATCACCCAATGGAGTCATTCATCCTAACTTGCATTTCGCACCAATGTTAATTTGGTTGTTACCTAAATAACAAGGCTTTATCTTCACAACATGCTAATCAGGCTCCTTTTGTTGTAACAAGCACTATTTTTGCTCCAATGACTATGAAATTATCGTTTGTCTCCTTATTAAAAATCATATTCATCAAAAAAACAATGTCCATATATATACAATTAATTTAATACTAATAAACAATGAGGTCCACAATCTTGATTAGGGTTTCTTATTGATGTGAATTGGTTGATTTTTAAAATAAAGAATCCCTCTTAACATTTCTTGATTGGAAAGACTTGTATTTTGGTTCCAAACACTCTTTTTTCACATAATCATTGTGACATTAAAATTTATGACTAAGTTACACAGTATATTAATTAAAAGTAACATGTCGTCGCACAATTGAAAATCGAAATGTGTTTCGTTCACTCACCCAACGGAGTCATTCATCCTAACTTGGATTTCGCACCAATGTCAATTTGGTTGTTACCTAAATAACAAGGCTTTATCTTCACAACATGCTAATCAGGCTCCTGTTGTTGTAACAAGCACTATTTTTCTTCCAATGATTATGAAATTTATCGTTTTTGTCTCCTTATTAAAAATCATATTCATCATCAAAAAAACAATGTCCATATATATACAATTAATTTTAATACTAATAAACAATGAGGTCAACAATCTTGATTTAGGGTTTCTTATTGATGTGAATTGGTTGATTTTTAAAATAAAGAATCCCTCTTAACATTTCTTGATTGGAAGACTTGTATTTTGGTTCCAAACACTCTTTTTTCACATAATCATTGTGACATTAAAATTTATGACTAAGTTACACAGTATATTAATTAAAAGTAACATGTCGTCGCACAATTGAAAATCGAATGTGTTTGTTTAGTTTCAATCACCCAATGGAGTCATTCATCCTAATTTGCATTTCGCACCAGTGTCAATTTGGTTGTTAACTAAATAAATGAGGCTTTATATTCACATACATACCAATCAGGGCTCCTTTTGTTGTTACAAGGAGTATTTTAGTTCCAATGACTATGAAATTATCTTTTGTCTCCTTATTAACAATAATATTCATCAAGAAAACAATGTCCATATCTATATAAATAATTTAATACTAACAAACAATGTGGTCCATAATCATGATTAGGGTTTCTTATTGATGTGAATTGGTTGGTTTTTAAAAAAAAAAAAAAGAATCCCTCTTAACATTTCTTGTTTTGGAAGACTTGTCTTTTGGTTCCAGACACTCTTTTTCACACAATCATTGTGACATTAAAAATTTATGACTAACTTACACAGTATATTAATTAAAAAAAAAACATGTCGTCGCACAATTGAAAATCGAAATGTGTTTAGTTCAATCACCCAATGGGAGTCATTCATCCTAACTTGCATTTCGCACCAATGTCAATTTGGTTGTTACCTAAATAATGAGGCTTTATATTTACTACATGCCAATCAGGCTCCCTTTTGTTGTTACAAGCAGTATTTTTCTTCCAATGACTATGAACTTATCTTTTGTCTCCTTATTAACAATGATATTCATCAAGAAAAACAAATGTCCATATCTATACAATTAATTTAATACTAACAAACAATGAGGTCCATAATCTTGATTAGGGTTTCTTATTGATGTGAATTGGTTGATTTTTAAAATAAAGAATTCCTCTTAACATTTCTCGTTTGGAAGGACTTGCCTTTTGGTTTCAAATACCCTTTTTCACACAATCATTGTGGACGTTAAAATTTATGACTAAATTACACAGTATATTAATTAAAAGTAACATGACGTCGCACAATTGAAAATTGAAATGTGTTTAATTCCATCATCCAATGGTTGGTCATTCATCCTAATTTGCATTTCGTTACCAATGTAAATTTGGTTGTTACCTAAATAATGAAGCTTTATATTCACTTCATGCTAGTCAGGCTCCTTTTGTTGTTACAAGGAGTATTTTTCTTGCAATGACTATGAAATTATGTTTTGTCTACTTATTAACAACTATATCCATTAGGAAAAAAAATGTCCATATCTATACAATTCATTTAATACTAACAAACAACGGGGTCCATAATCCTGATTGGGGTTTCTTATTGATGTGAATTGCTTGATTTTTCAAAATAAAGAATACCTCATAACATTTCAGGTTTGGAAGATTGTCTTTTGGTTCCAAACACTCTTTTTCACACAATCATTGTCACATTAAAAATTTAAGACTAAATTACAGAGTATATTAAATTAAAAGTAACATGTCGTCGCACTAATTGAAAATCGAAAATTTGTTTAGTTCAATCACCCAATGGAGTCATTCATCCTAATTTGCATTTCGTACAATGTCAATTTTGGTTGTTGGTGTTAAAGTGCGTGTGTTGAGGCTTTTATATTTACTTCATGCTAATCAGGCTCCTTTTGTTGTTACAAAGCAAAGTATTTTTATTGCATATGACTATGAAATTATCTTTTGTCTCTTTATTAACAATCATATTCATCAAGGAAAACAATGTCCATATCTGTATAATTAATTTAATACACTAACAAACAATGGGGTCCATAATCTTGATTAGGGTTTCCTTATTGATGTAAATTGGTTGATTTTTAAAAATATGCGAATTCGTCCTCTTAAACATTTCTTGTTTGGAAGACTTGTCTTTTGGTTCCAGACACTCTTTTTTCACACAATCATTGTTGACATTAAAAATTTATGATAAGTTACACAGTATATTACTTTAAAAGAAACATGTCGTTTCCGCACAATTGAAAATTGCAATGTGTTTAGTTGAATCATCCAATGGTGCTTCATAATCCTTAATTTGCACATTTCGTAAATTTTACCAATGTAAATTTGGTGTGTTTACCGTAAATAATGATAGCTTTAAAATTTCACTTCATGCTAGTCAGGAATCCTTTTGTTGTTTACAAGGAGTATTTTTCTTGCTAATGATATGAAATTATGCTTTGTCATACTTATTCACAAACTATATGCCACATCAGGAAAAAAAATGTCCATAATCTATACAATTCATTTAATACTAACAAAACAACGGGGTCCATAATCCTGATTGGTAGGGTTTCTTATTGATGTGAATTGCTTGATTTTTCAAATAAAGAATACCTCATAACATTTCAGGTTTGGGAAGATTGTCTTTTGGTTCCAAACACTCTTTTTCACACAATCATTGTCACATTAAAATTTTAAGACTAAATTACAGAGTATATTAATTAAAAAGTAATCATGTCGTCGCACAATTGAAAATCGAAATTTGTTTAGTTCAATTCACCCAATGGAGTCATTCATCCTAATTTACATTTCGTACCATTATTGTCAATTTGGTTGTTACATAAATAATGCAGGTGCTTTATATTTTACTTCATGCTAAATCAGGCTCCTTTTGTTGTGACAAGCAGTATTGTTTTATTCCAATGACTATGAAATTAATCTTTTGTCTCTTTATTAACAATCATATTCATCAAGAAAAACAATTGTCCATATCTGTATAATTAATTTAATACTAACAAAACATGCTGTGGTCCATAATCATGATTTAGGGTTTTCTTATTGATGTGAAATGGGGTTGATTTTTAAAAAAATAGAATCGCTTTAACATTTCTTGTTTGGAAGACTTGTCTTTTGGTTCCAGACATCTTTTTCGCACACAATCATTTTCCACATTAAAATTTATGACTAAGTTACACAGTATATTAATTAAAAGGAACATGTAGTCAGCAAAATTGATAAATTGCAATGTGTTTAGTGAATCACCCAATGGAGTCATTCATCCTAACTTGCATTTCGCACCAATGTCAATTTGTTTGGTTGTTACCTAAATAATGAGCCTTTATATATTACTTACATGCCAATCACAGGCATCCTTTTGGTTGTTACAAATCAAAGTATTTTTCTTGCAATGACTATGAAATTATCTTTTTGTCTCCTTATTAACAATATATTCATCAAGAAAACAATGTCCATTCTATCTACACAATTAATTTAATACTAACAAACAATTAGGATCAATAATCTTGATTAGGGTTTTCTTATTGATGTGGAATGGTTTGATTTTTAAACTAAGGATTCCTCCTTAACATTTCTTGTTTTGGAAGACTTGTCTATTTTGGTTCCAAACACTCTTTATTCACACAATCATTGTGATTATTCAAAATTTATTAGACTAATTTACACAGTATATTAATTAAAAGGAAAAAATGTACGTCCGCAAAAATTGAAAGATCGAAATGTGTTTAGTTCAATCACTCCAATGCGAGTTCTTTCAATCTTAATTTTGCATTTCGAAACCAATGTCAAGTTGGTTCGTATACCTAAATAATGAGGCTTTATATTCACTACATGCTAATCAGGCTCCTTTTGTTGTTACAAGCATCTATTTTTCTTGCAGATGACTCACTATGAAATTTAACTTTCACTCCTTCTTAACAACTCTATAGTCATAAGATAAGAACAATGTCCATATCCTATAATTAATTAATTTATTAACTAACAAACAATGGGTCCATAATCATTGATTAGGGTTTCTT
>JBAPLH010000777.1:0-124130 GCA_037897445.1 Ceriops zippeliana
AATGAGTCATTCTATTCACTTTTATGCTAAACACGGTTAACGCTCCTTTTGTTGTTTACGAGCACTATTTTTTGTTGCAATAACCATGAAATTATCTTTTTTCTCCTTATTAACTACTCTATTCATCAAGAAGAAAATGTCCATATCTTTGCAATTCATTCAATACAATCAAACAATGCGGTTCATGATCTTCATTAGGGTTTCTTATTGATGTTAATTGGTTGAATTCCAAAATAAACAATCCCTCAGAACATTTCTAGTTTGGAAGACTTGACTTTTGGTTCCAAACACACCTTTTCAGATAATGATCATGACATTAACATTTATGACTAAATTACTTAGTATATTAATTAAAACACATATGTCATTCACACAAAGCATTCATTCATCTTAGTTTGCCTTTTCGTACTAATGTGAAGTGGTTTATTTCCTAAATAATGAGTCCTCCTATTCTCTTTATGCTAAACAAGCTCCTTTCATTGTTACAAGGACTATTTTTCTTGTAATAACCATGAAATTATCTTTTGTCTCCTTATTAACAACCCTATTCATCAAGAAGAAAATGTCCATATCTATATACAATTCATTCAATACAATCAAACAATGGGGTTCATGATCTTCATTAGGTTTTCTTATTGATGTTAATTAGTTGAATTCCAAAATAAACAATCCATTAGAACATTTTGCTTTGGTACAGTTGTCTTTTGGACCCAAACACACTTTTTGACACAATGATCATTAGATTAACATTTATAACTAATTTACATTGTATATTAATTAAAACAAACATGTCGATGCACTATTGAAAATTTAAATGTATTTAGTTTCATCACCCAAAGAACTCATTCATCTTAGTTTGCTTTTCGTACTAATGTGAAGTGGTTTATTTCCGAAATAATGAGTCCTTCTATTCACTTTATGCTAAACACGCTCCTTTTGTTGTTACGAGCACTATTTTTGTTGCAATAACCATGAAATTATCTTTTTTCTCCTTATTAACTACTCTATTCATCAGGAAGAAAATGTCCATATCTTTATAATTCATTCAATACAATCAAACAATGGGGTTCATGATCTTCATTAGGGTTTCTTATTGATGTTTAATTGGTTGAATTTCAAAATAAACAATCCCTCAGAACATTTCTGGTTTGGGACACTTGTCTTTTGGACCCCAAACACACTTTTTGACACAATGATCATTAGATTAACATTTATAACTAAATTACATAGTATATTAATCAAAACAAACATGTCGATGCACTATTAAAAATTTAAATGTGTTTAGTTTCATCACCCAAAGGACTCATTCATCTTAGTTTGCTTTTTCGTACTAATGTGAAGTGGTTTTATTTCCTAAATAATGAGTTCCTCCTACTCTCTTTATGCTAAACAAGCTCCTTTCATTGTTACAACGACTATTTTTTCTTGTAATAACCATGAAATTATATCTTTTGTCTCCTTATTAACAACCCTATTCATCAAGAAGAAAATGTCCATATCTATAAAATTCATTCAATACAATCAAAACAATGGGGTTCATCATCTTCATTAGGTTTTCTTATTAATGTTAATTGGTTGAATTCCAAAATAAAACAATCCATCAGAACATTTCTGGTTTGCAACACTTGTCTTTTGGACCCAACCACACTTTTTGACACAATGATCATTAGATTTAACATTTATAACTAAAATAACATAGTATATTAATTAAAACAAACATGTCGATGCACTATTGCAGATTTAAATGTGTTTAGTTTTCATCACCCAAAGGACTCATTGACCTTAGTTTGCTTTTCGTACTAATGTGTAGTGGTTTATTTCCGAAATAATGAGTAATTCTATTCACTTTATGCTAAACACACTCCTTTTGTTGTTACGAGCACTATTTTTGTTGCAATAACCATGAAATTATCTTTTTTTCTCCTTATTAACTACTCTATTCATCAAGAAGAAAAACGTCCATATCTTTACAATTCATTCAATACAATCAAACAATGCGGTTCATGATCTTCATTAGGTTTTCTTATTGATGTTAATTGGTTGAATTCAAAAATAAACAATCCCTCAGAACATTTCTAGTTTGGGAAGACTTGTCTTTTCTTTCCAAACACACTTTTTCAGATAATGATCATGACATTAACATTTATGACTAAATTACTTAGTATATATAAAAATGGTCTGATGCAAAACACATATGTGTTCATTCACATCACCCAAAGCATTCATTCATCTTAGTTTTGCCTTTCCTACTAATGTGAAGTGGTTTATTTCCTAAATAATGAGTCCTCCTATTCTCTTTATGCTAAACAAGCTCCTTTCATTGTTATAAGGATTATTTTTCTCTTAATAACCATGAAATTATTTTTTTTCTCCTTATTAACAACCCTATTCATCAAGAAGAAAATGTCCATATCTATACAATTCATTCAGTACAATCAAACAATGGGGTTCATGATCTTCATTAGGTTTTCTTATTGATGTTAATTGGTTGAATTCCAAAATAAACAATCCATCAGAACATTTGTAGTTTGGAACACTTGTCTTTTGGACCCAAACACACTTTTTGACACAATGATCATTAGATTAACATTTATAACTAAATTACATAGTATATTAATTAAAACAAACATGTCGATGCACTATTGAAAATTTAAATGTGTTTAGTTTCATCACCCAAAGGACTCATTCATCTTAGTTTGCTTTTCGTACTAATGTGAAGTGGTTTATTTCCTAAATAATGAGTCCTCCTATTCTCTTTATGCTAAACAAGCTCCTTTCTTTGTTACAAGGACTATTTTTCTTGTAATAACCATGAAATTATCTTTTGTCTCCTTATTAACAACCCTATTCATCAAGAAGAAAATGTCCATATCTATACAATTCATTCAATACAATCAAACAATGGGGTTTATGATCTTCATTAGGTTTTCTTATTGATGTTAATTGGTTGAATTCCAAAATAAACAATCCATCAGAACATTTCTGGTTTGGAACACTTGTCTTTTGGACCCAAAACACACTTTTTTTTGACACAATGATCATTAGATTAATATTTTATAACTAAATTACATAGTATATTAATCAAAAAACAAACACGTCGATGCACAATTGAAAATTTAAATGTGTTTTAGTTTCATCACCCAAAGGACTCATTCATCTTAGTTTTGCTTTTCGTACTAATGTGAAGTGGTTTATTTCCGAAATAATGAGTCATTCTATTCACTTTATGCTAAACACGCTCCTTTTGTTGTTACGAGCACTATTTTTGTTGCAATAACCATGAAATTATCTTTTTTCTCCTTATTAACTACTCTATTCATCAAGAAGAAAATGTCCATATCTTTGCAATTCATTCAATACAATCAAACAATGCGGTTCATGATCTTCATTAGGGTTTCTTATTGATGTTAATTGGTTGAATTCCAAAATAAACAATCCCTCAGAACATGTCTAGTTTGGAAGACTTGACTTTTGGTTCCAAACACACCTTTTCAGATAATGATCATGACATTAACATTTATGACTAAATTACTTAGTATATTAATTAAAACACATATGTCATTCACATTGAAAAGCATTCATCATCATCTTAGTTTGTTTGCTTTTCGTACTAATGTGAAATAGTTTATTTCCTAAATAATGAGTCCTCCTATTCTCTTTATGCTAAACAAGCTCCTTTCATTGTTACAAGGACTATTTTTCTTGTAATAACCATGAAATTATCTTTTGTCTCCTTATTAACAACCCTATTCATCAAGAAGAAAATGTCCATATCTATACAATTCATTCAATACAATCAAACAATGGGGTTCATGATCTTCATTAGGTTTTCTTATTGATGTTAATTAGTTGAATTCCAAAATAAACAATCCATTAGAACATTTTTGCTTTGGTACAGTTGTCTTTTGGACCCAAACACACTTTTTGACACAATGATCATTAGATTAACATTTATAACTAATTTACATTGTATATTAATTAAAACAAACATGTCGATGCACTATTGAAAATTTAAATGTATTTAGTTTCATCACCCAAAGAACTCATTCATCTTAGTTTGCTTTTCGTACTAATGTGAAGTGGTTTATTTCCGAAATAATGAGTCCTTCTATTCACTTTATGCTAAACACGCTCCTTTTGTTGTTACGAGCACTATTTTTGTTGCAATAACCATGAAATTATCTTTTTTCTCCTTATTAACTACTCTATTCATCAGGAAGAAAATGTCCATATCTTTATAATTCATTCAATACAATCAAACAATGGGGTTCATGATCTTCATTAGGGTTTCTTATTGATGTTAATTGGTTGAATTTCAAAATAAACAATCCCTCAGAATATTTCTGGTTTGGGACAGTTGTCTTTTGGACCCAAACACACTTTTTGACACAATGATCATTAGATTAATATTTATAACTAAATTACATATATATTAATCAAAACAAACATGTCGATGCACTATTAAAAATTTAAATGTGTTTTAGTTTCATCACCCAAAGGACTCATTCATCTTAGTTTGCTTTTCGTACTAATGTGAAGTGGTTTATTTCCTAAATAATGAGTCCTCCTACTCTCTTTATGCTAACGCTAAACAAGCTCCTTTCATTGTTACAACGACTATTTTTCTTGTAATAACCATGAAATTATCTTTTGTCTCCTTATTAACAACCCTATTCAGCAAGAAGAAAATGTCCATATCTATAAAATTCATTCAATACAATCAAACAATGGGGTTCATCATCTTCATTAGGTTTTTTCTTATTGATGTTAATTGGTTGAATTCCAAAATCAACAATCCATCAGAACATTTCTGGTTTGCAACACTTGTCTTTTGGACCCAACCACACTTTTTGACACAATGATCATTAGATTAACATTTATAACTAAATAACATAGTATATTAATAAAAACAAACATGTCGATGCACTATTGCAAATTTAAATGTGTTTAGTTTCATCGCCCCCCAAAGGACTCATTGATCTTAGTTTGCTTTTCGTACTAATGTGTAGTGGTTTATTTCCGAAATAATGAGTAATTCTATTCACTTTATGCTAAACACGCTCCTTTTGTTGTTACGAGCACTATTTTTTTGTTGCAATAACCATGAAATTATCTTTTTTCTCCTTATTAACTACTCTATTCATCAAGAAGAAAATGTCCATATCTTTACAATTCATTCAATACAATCAAACAATGCGGTTCATGATCTTCATTAGGGTTTTTCTTATTGATGTTAATTGGTTGAATTCAAAAATAAACAATCCCTCAGAACATTTCTAGTTTGGAAGACTTGTCTTTTCTTTCCAAACACACACAATGATCATCAGATAATGATCATGACATTAACATTTATGACTAAAAAATTACTTAGTATATTAATTAAAACACATATGTTTCATTCATCACACAAAGCATTCATTCATCTTAGTTTTCCTTTCCTACTAATGTGAAGTGGTTTACTTCCTAAATAATGAGTCCTCCTATTCTCTTTATGCTAAACAAGCTCCTTTCATTGTTATAAGGATTATTTTTCTTGTAATAACCATGAAATTATCTTTTTTCTCCTTATTAACAACCCTATTCATCAAGAAGAAAATGTCCATATCTATACAATTCATTCAGTACAATCAAACAATGGGGTTCATGATCTTCATTAGGTTTTCTTATTGATGTTAATTGGTTGAATTCCAAAATAAACAATCCATCAGAACATTTGTAGTTTGGAACACTTGTCTTTTGGACCCAAACACACTTTTTGACACAATGATCATTAGATTAACATTTATAACTAAATTACATAGTATATTAATTAAAACAAACATGTCGATGCACTATTGAAAATTTAAATGTGTTTAGTTTCATCACCCAAAGGACTCATTCATCTTAGTTTGCTTTTCGTACTAATGTGAAGTGGGTTTATTTCCGAAAAAATAATGAGTCCTTCTATTCACTTTATGCTAAACAAGCTCCTTTTGTTGTTACAAGCACTATTTTTCTTGTAATAACCATGAAATTATATCTTTTCTCCTCCTTATTAACAACTCTATTCATCAAGAAGAAAATGTCCATATCTTTACAATTCATTCAATACAATCAAACAATGGGGTTCATGATCTTCATTAGGGTTTCTTATTGATGTTAAATTAGTTGAATTCCAAAATAAACAATCCATCAGAACATTTCTGGTTTGGGACACTTGTCTTTTGGAACCAAACACACTTTTTGACACAATGATCATTAGATTAACATTTATAACTAAATTACATAGTATATTAATCAAAACAAACATGTCGATGCACTATTGAAAATTTAAATGTGTTTAGTTTCATCACCCAAAGGACTCATTCATCTTAGTTTGCTTTTCGTACTAATGTGAAGTGGTTTATTTCCGAAATAATGAGTCCTTCTATTCACTTTATGCTAAACACGCTCCTTTTGTTGTTACGAGCACTATTTTTGTTGCAATAACCATGAAATTATCTTTTTTTTCTCCTTATTAACTACTCTATTCATCAAGAAGAAAATGTCCATATCTTTACAATTCATTCAATACAATCAAAAACAATGGGGTTCATGATCTTCATTAGGGTTTCTTATTGATGTTAATTGGTTGAATTCCAAAATAAACAATCCCTCAGAACATTTCTACTTTGGAAGACTTGTCTTTTGGTTCCAAAAACACACTTTTTTCAGATAATGATCATGACATTAACATTTATGACTAAATTACTTAGTATATTAATTAAAACACACATATGTCATTCACACAAAGCATTCATTCATCTTAGTTTGCCTTTCGTACTAATGTGAAATAGTTTATTTCCTAAATAATGAGTCCTCCTATTCTCTTTATGCTAAACAAGGTCCTTTCATTGTTACAAGGACTATTTTTCTTGTAATAACCATGAAATTATCTTTTTGTCTCCTTATTAACAAACGCTATTCATCAAGAAGAAAATGTCCATATCTATACAAGTCATTCAATACAATCAAACAATGGGGTTCATGATCTTCATTAGGTTTTCTTATTGATGTTAATTGGTTGAATTCCAAAATAAACAATCCATCAGAACATTTCTGGTTTGGAACACTTGTCTTTTGGACCCCAAACACACTTTTTGACACAATGATCATTAGATTAACATTTATAACTAAATTACATAGTATATTAATTAAAAAAAAACATGTCGTTGCACTATTGAAGATTCAAATGTGTTTACTTTCATGGTCCCCAAAGGACTCATTCATCTTAGTTTGCTTTTCGTACTAATGTGAAGTGGTTTTTATTTCCAAAATAATGAGTCCTTCTATTCACTTTATGCTAAACAAACTCCTTTTGTTGTTACAAGCACTATTTTTTTTTCTTTTTAATAACCATGAAATTATCTTTTGCCTACTTATTAACAACTCTATTCATCAAGAAGAAAATGTCCATATCTTTACAATTCATTCAATACAATCAAAACAATGGGGTTCATGATCTTCATTAGGTTTTTTCTTATTGATGTTAATTAGTTGAATTCCAAAAATAAACAATCCATTAGAACATTTCTGGTTTGGGACAGTTGTCTTTTGGACCCAAAAACACACTTTTTGACACAATGATCATTAGATTAAGCATTTTATAACTAAATTACATAGTATATTAATCAAAACAAACATGTCGATGCACTATTGAAAATTTAAATGTGTTTAGTTTCATCACCCAAAGGACTCATTCATCTTAGTTTGCTTTTTCGTACTAATGTGAAGTGGTTTATTTCCTAAATAATGAGTCCTTCTACTTCACTTTATGCTAAACAAGCTCCTTTCATTGTTACAAGGACTATTTTTCTTGTAATAACCATGAAATTATCTTTTGTCTCCTTATTAACAACCCTATTCATCAAGAAGAAAATGTCCATATCTATACAATTCATTCAATACAATCAAACAATGGGGTTCATGATCTTCATTAGGTTTTCTTATTGATGTTAATTGGTTGAATTCCAAAATAAACAATCCATCATAACATTTCTTGTTTGGAACACTTGTCTTTTGGACCCAAACACACTTTTTGACACAATGATCATTAGATTAACATTTATAACTAAATTACATAGTATATATTAATTAAAACAAACATGTCGATGCACTATTGAAAATTTAAATGTGTTTAGTTTCATCACCCAAAGGACTCATTCATCTTAGTTTGCTTTTCGTACTAATGTGAAGTGGTTTATTTCCTAAATAATGAGTCCTCCTATTCTCTTTATGCTAAACAAGCTCCTTTCTTTGTTACAAGGACTATTTTTCTTGTAATAACCATGAAATTATCTTTTGTCTCCTTATTAACAACCCTATTCATCAAGAAGAAAATGTCCATATCTATACAATTCATTCAATACAATCAAACAATGGGGTTCATGATCTTCATTAGGTTTTTTCTTATTGATGTTAATTGGTTGAATTCCAAAATAAACAACAATCCATCAGAAACATTTCTGGTTTGGAACACTTGTCTTTTGGACCCAAAACACACTTTTTGACACAATGATCATTAGATTAATATTTATAACTAAATTACATATAGTATATTAATCAAAACAAACATGTCGATGCACTATTGAAAATTTAAATGTGTTTTAGTTTCATCACCCAAAGGACTCATTCATCTTAGTTTGCTTTCGTACTAATGTGAAGTGGTTTATTTCCGAAATAATGAGTCATTCTATTCACTTTATGCTAAACACGCTCTTTTTTTGTTGTTACGAGCACTATTTTTTTTGTTGCAATAACCATGAAATTATCTTTTTTCTCCTTATTAACAACTCTATTCATCAAGAAGAAAAATGTCCATATCTTTGCAATTCATTCAATACAATCAAACAATGGGGTTCATGATCTTCATTAGGGTTTCTTATTGATGTTAATTGGTTGAATTCCAAAATAAACAATCCCTCAGAACATGTCTAGTTTGGAAGACTTGACTTTTGGTTCCAAACACACCTTTTCAGATAATGAGATCATGACATTAACATTTATGACTAAATTACTTAGTATATATTAATAAAAAAACACATATGTCATTCACACAAAGCATTCATTCATCTTAGTTTGCCTTCATCTTACTTGCTTGTGAAATAGAAGTTATTTTTTCCAAAATAATGAGTCCTCCTATTCTCTTTATGCTAAACAAGCTCCTTTTCATTGTTACAAGGAGGACTATTTTTCTTGTAATAACCATGAAATTATCTTTTGTCTCCTTATTAACAACCCTATTCATCAAGAAGAAAATGTCCATATCTATACAATTCATTCAATACAATCAAACAATGGGGTTCATGATCTTCATTAGGTTTTCTTATTGATGTTAATTAGTTGAATTCCAAAATAAACAATCCATTAGAACATTTTTGCTTTGGAACACTTGTCTTTTGGACCCAAAACACACTTTTTGACACAATGATCATTAGATTAACATTTATAACTAATTTACATTGTATATTAATTAAAACAAACATGTCGATGCACTATTGAAAATTTAAATGTATTTAGTTTCATCACCCAAAGAACTCATTCATCTTAGTTTGCTTTTCGTACTAATGTGAAGTGGTTTATTTCCGAAATAATGAGTCCTTCTATTCACTTTATGCTAAACACGCTCCTTTTGTTGTTACGAGCACTATTTTTGTTGCAATAACCATGAAAATTATCTTTTTTTCTCCTTATTAACTACTCTATTCATCAGGAAGAAAATGTCCATATCTTTATAATTCATTCAATACAATCAAACAATGGGGTTCATGATCTTCATTAGGGTTTCTTATTGATGTTAATTGGTTGAATTTCAAAATAAACAATCCCTCAGAATATTTCTGGTTTGGGACAGTTGTCTTTTGGACCCAAACACACTTTTTGACACAATGATCATTAGATTTAAATATTTATAACTAAATTACATATATATTAATCAAAACAAACATGTCGATGCACTATTAAAAATTTAAATGTGTTTAGTTTCATCACCCAAAGGACTCATTCATCTTAGATTGCTTTTCGTACTAATGTGAAGTGGTTTATTTCCTAAATAATGAGTCCTCCTACTCTCTTTACGCTAAACAAGCTCCTTTCATTGTTACAACGACTATTTTTCTTGTAATAACCATGAAATTATCTTTTGTCTCCTTATTAACACACCTCTATTCAGCAAGAAGAAAATGTCCATATCTATAAAAATTCATTCAATACAATCAAACAATGGGGGTTCATCATCTTCATTAGGTTTTCTTATTAATGTTAATTGGTTGAATTCCAAAATCAACAATCCATCAGAACATTTCTGGTTTGCAACACTTGTCTTTTGGACCCAACCACACTTTTTGACACAATGATCATTAGATTAACATTTATAACTAAATAACATAGTATATTAATTAAAACAAACATGTCGATGCACTATTGCAGAATTAAATGTGTTTAGTTTCATCGCCCAAAGGACTCATTGACCTTAGTTTGCTTTTCGTACTAATGTGTAGTGGTTTATTTCCGAAATAATGAGTAATTCTATTCACTTTATGCTAAACACGCTCCTTTTGTTGTTACGAGCACTATTTATGTTGCAATAACCATGAAATTATCTTTTTTCTCCTTATTAACTACTCTATTCATCAAGAAGAAAACGTCCATATCTTTACAATTCATTCAATACAATCAAACAATGCGGTTCATGATCTTCATTAGGGTTTCTTATTGATGTTAATTGGTTGAATTCAAAAATAAACAATCCCTCAGAACATTTCTAGTTTGGAAGACTTGTCTTTTCTTTCCAAACACACCTTTTCAGATAATGATCATGACATTAACATTTATGACTAAATTACTTAGTATATTAATTAAAACACATATGTCATTCACACAAAGCATTCATTCATCTTAGTTTTCCTTTCCTACTAATGTGAAGTGGTTTACTTCCTAAATAATGAGTCCTCCTATTCTCTTTATGCTAAACAAGCTCCTTTCATTGTTATAAGGATTATTTTTCTTGTAATAACCATTAAATTATCTTTTTTCTCCTTATTAACAACCCTATTCATCAAGAAGAAAATGTCCATATCTATACAATTCATTCAGTACAATCAAACAATGGGGTTCATGATCTTCATTAGGTTTTCTTATTGATGTTAATTGGTTGAATTCCAAAATAAACAATCCATCAGAACATTTGTAGTTTGGAACACTTGTCTTTTGGACCCAAACACACTTTTTGACACAATGATCATTAGATTAACATTTATAACTAAATTACATAGTATATTAATTAAAACAAACATGTCGGTGCACTTTTGCAGATTTAAATGTCTTTTGTTTCATCGCCCAAAGGACTCATTCATCTTAGTTTGCTTTTCGTACTAATGTGAAGTGGGCTATTTCCAAAATAATGAGTCCTTCTATTCACTTTTATGCTAAACAAACTCCTTTTTGTTGTTACATGCACTATTTTTCTTTTTAATAACCATGAAATTATCTTTTTGCCTACTTATTAACAACTCTATTTATCAAGAAGAAAATCTCCATATCTTTACAATTCATTCAATACAATCAAACAATGGGGTTCATGATCTTCATTATGGTTTCTTATTGATGTTAATTAGTTGAATTCGAAAATAAACAATCCATTAGATCATTTCTACTTTGGGACAGATGTCTTTTGGACCCAAACACACTTTTTGACACAATGATCATTAGATTAACATTTATAACTAAATTACATAGTATATTAATCAAAATAAACATGTCGATGCACTATTGAAAATTTAAATGTGTTTAGTTTCATCACCCAAAGGACTCATTCATCTTAGTTTGCTTTTCGTACTAATGTGAAGTGGTTTATTTCCGAAATAATGAGTCCTTCTATTCACTTTATGCCAAACACGCTCCTTTTGTTGATATGAGCTCTATTTTTGTTGCAACAACCATGACATTATCTTTTTTCTCCTTATTAACTACTCTATTTATCAAAAAGAATATGTCCATACCTTTATAATTCATTCAATACAATCAAACAATGGGGTTCATGATCTTCATTAGGGTTTCTTATTGATGTTAATTGGTTGAATTCCAAAATAAACAATCCCTCAGAACATTTCTGGTTTGGGACACTTGTCTTTTGGACCCAAACACACTTTTTGACACAATGATCATTAGATTAACATATATAACTAAATTACATAGTATATTAATCAAAACAAACATGTCGATGCACTATTGAAAATTTAAATGTGTTTAGTTTCATCACCCAAAGGACTCATTCACCTTTATTTGCTTTTCGTACTAATGTGAAGTGGTTTATTTCCGAAATAATGAGTCCTTCTATTCACATTATGCTAAACACGCTCTTTTTGTTGTTACGAGCACTATTTTTGTTGCAATAACCATGAAATTATCTTTTTTCTCCTTATTAACTACTCTATTCATCAGGAAGAAAATGTCCATATCTTTATAATTCATTCAATACAATCAAACAATGGGGTTCATGATCTTCATTAGGGTTTCTTATTGATGTTAATTGGTTGAATTCCAAAATAAACAATCCCTCAGAATATTTCTGGTTTTGGGACAGTTGTCTTTTGGACCCAAACACACTTTTTGACACAATGATCATTAGATTAATATTTATAACTAACTTACATAGTATATTAATCAAAACAAACATGTCGATGCACTATTGAAAATTTAAATGTGTTTAGTTTCATCACCCAAAGGACTCATTCATCTTAGTTTGCTTCTCGTACTAATGTGAAGTGGGTTATTTCCGAAATAATGAGTCATTCTATTCACTTTATGCTAAACACAGTTTTGGACCCAAACACACTTTTTGACACAATGATCATTAGATTAATATTTATAACTAACTTACATAGTATATTAATCAAAACAAACATGTCGATGCACTATTGAAAATTTAAATGTGTTTAGTTTCATCACCCAAAGGACTCATTCATCTTAGTTTGCTTCTCGTACTAATGTGAAGTTGGTTATTTCCGAAATAATGAGTCATTCTATTCACTTTATGCTAAACACGCTCCTTTTGTTGTTACGAGCTCTATTTTTCTAGCAATAACCATGAAATTACCTTTTTTCTCCTTATTAATAACTCTATTTATCAAGAAGAAAATCTCCATATCTTTACAAGTCATTCAATACAATCAAACAATGGGGTTCATGATCTTCATTATGGTTTCTTATTGATGATATTAGTTGAATTCCAAAATAAACAATCCATTAGAACATTTCTGGTTTGGGACAGTTGTCTTTTGGACCCAAAACACACTTTTTGACACAATGATCATTAGATTAATATTTATAACTAAATTACATAGTATATTAATCAAAACAAACATGTCGATGCACTATTGAAAATTTAAATGTGTTTTGTTTCATCACCCAAAGGACTCATTCATCTTAGTTTGCTTTTCGTACTAATGTGAAGTGGTTTATTTCCTAAATAATGAGTCCTCCTACTCTCTTTATGCTAAACAAGCTCCTTTCATTGTTACAAGGACTATTTTTCTTGTAATAACCATGAAATTATCTTTTTTCTCCTTATTAACAACCCTATTCATCAAGAAGAAAATGTCCATATCTATACAATTCATTCAATAGAATCAAACAATGGGGTTCATGATCTTCATTAGGTTTTCTTATTGATGTTAATTGGTTGAATTCCAAAATAAACAATCCATCAGAACATTTCTGGTTTGGAACACTTGTCTTTTGGACCCAAACAGACTTTTTGACACAATGATCAATAGATTAACATTTTTATAACTAAAATTACATAGTATATATTAATTAAAACAAACATGTCGGTGCACTATTGAAAGATTTAAATGTCTTTTGTTTCATCACCCAAAGGACTCATTCATCTTAGTTTGCTTTTCGTACTAATGTGAAGTGGTTTGATTTCCAAAACAATGAGTCCTTCTATTCACTTTATGCTAAACAAACTCCTTTTTTGTTGTTACAAGCACTATTTTTCTTGCAATAACCATGAAATTATCTTTTGCCTACTTATTAACAACTCTATTTATCAAGAAGAAAATCTCCATATCTTTACAATTCATTCAATACAATCAAACAATGGGGTTCATGATCTTCATTATGGTTTCTTATTGATGTTAATTAGATGAATTCCAAAATAAATAAATCCCTCAGAATATTTCTGGTTTGGGACAGTTGTCTTTTGGACCCAAACACACATTTTGACACAATGATCATTAGATTAATATTTATAACTAACTTACATAGTATATTAATCGAAACAAACATGTCGATGCACTATTGAAAATTTAAATGTGTTTAGTTTCATCACCCAAAGGACTCATTCATCTTATTTTGCTTTTTGTACTAATGTGAAGTGGTTTATTTCCGAAATAATGAGTCATTCTATTCACTTTATGCTAAACACGCTCCTTTTGTTGTTACGAGCTCTATTTTTCTTGCAATAACCATGAAATTACCTTTTTTCTCCTTATTAACTACTCTATTCATCAAGAAGAAAATGTCCATATCTTTACAATTCATTCAATACAATCAAACAATGCGGTTCATGATCTTCATTAGGGTTTCTTATTGATGTTAATTGGTTGAATTCCAAATAAAAACAATCCCTCAGAACATTTCTAGTTTGGAAGATTTGTCTTTTGGTTCCAAAACACACCTTTTCAGATAATCATCATGACATTAACATTTATGACTAAATTACTTAGTAGTATATTAATTAAAACACATATGTCATTTCACACAAAGCATTCATTCATCTTAGTTTGCCTTTCGTACTAATGTGAAGTGGTTTATTTCCTAAATAATGAGTCCCTCCTATTCTCTTTTATGCTAAACAAGCTCCTTTCATTGTTACAAGGACTATTTTTCTTGTAATAACCATGAAATTATCTTTTGTCTCCTTATTAACAACCCTATTCATCAAGAAGAAAATGTCCATATCTATACAATTCATTCAATACAATCAAACAATGGGGTTTATGATCTTCATTAGGTTTTCTTATTGATGTTAATTGGTTGAATTCCAAAATAAACAATCCATCAGAACATTTCTGGTTTGGAACACTTGTCTTTTGGACCCAAAACACACTTTTTGACACAATGATCATTAGATTAATATTTATAACTAAATTACATAGTATATTAATCAAAACAAACATGTCGATGCACAATTGAAAATTTAAATGTGTTTAGTTTCATCACCCAAAGGACTCATTCATCTTAGTTTGCTTTTCGTACTAATGTGAAGTGGTTTATTTCCGAAATAATGAGTCATTCTATTCACTTTATGCTAAACACGCTCCTTTTGTTGTTACGAGCACTATTTTTGTTGCAATAACCATGAAATTTTCTTTTTTCTCCTTATTAGCTACTCTATTCATCAAGAAGAAAATGTCCATATCTTTGCAATTCATTCAATACAATCAAACAATGCGGTTCATGATCTTCATTAGGGTTTCTTATTGATGTTAATTGGTTGAATTCCAAAATAAACAATCCCTCAGAACATTTCTAGTTTGGAGGACTTGACTTTTGGTTCCAAACACACCTTTTCAGATAATGATCATGACATTAACATTTATGACTAAATTACTTAGTATATTAATAAAAAAAACACATATGTCATTCACACAAAGCATTCATCATTCATCTTAGTTTGCCTTTTTTACTAATGTGAAGTGGTTTATTTCCTAAATAATGAGTCCTCCTATTCTCTTTATGCTAAACAAGCTCCTTTCATTGTTACAAGGACTATTTTTCTTGTAATAACCATGAAATTATCTTTTGTCTCCTTATTAACAACCCTATTCATCAAGAAGAAAATGTCCATATCTATACAATTCATTCAATACAATCAAACAATGGGGTTTATGATCTTCATTAGGTTTTCTTATTGATGTTAATTGGTTGAATTCCAAAATAAACAATCCATCAAAACATTTCTGGTTTGGAACACTTGTCTTTTGGACCCAAAACACACTTTTTGACACAATGATCATTAGATTAATATTTATAACTAAATTACATAGTATATTAATCAAAACAAACACGTCGATGCACAATTGAAAATTTAAATGTGTTTAGTTTCATCACCCAAAGGACTCATTCATCTTAGTTTGCTTTTCGTACTAATGTGAAGTGGTTTATTTCCGAAATAATGAGTCATTCTATTCACTTTATGCTAAACACGCTCCTTTTGTTGTTATGAGCACTATTTTTGTTGCAATAACCATGAAATTATCTTTTTTCTCCTTATTAACTACTCTATTCATCAAGAAGAAAATGTCCATATCTTTGCAATTCATTCAATACAATCAAACAATGCGGTTCATGATCTTCATTAGGGTTTCTTATTGATGTTAATTGGTTGAATTCCAAAATAAACAATCCCTCAGAACATTTCTAGTTTGGAAGACTTGTCTTTTGGTTCCAAACACACCTTTTCAGATAATGATCATGACATTAACATTTATGACTAAATTACTTAGTATATTAATTAAAACACATATGTCATTCACACAAAGCATTCATTCATCATCTTAGTTTGCCTTTCGTACTAATGTGAAATAGTTTATTTCCTAAATAATGAGTCCTCCTATTCTCTTTATGCTAAACAAGCTCCTTTCATTGTTACAAGGACTATTTTTCTTGTAATAACCATGAAATTATCTTTTGTCTCCTTATTAACAACCCTATTCATCAAGAAGAAAATGTCCATATCTATACAAGTCATTCAATACAATCAAACAATGGGGTTCATGATCTTCATTAGGTTTTCTTATTGATGTTAATTGGTTGAATTCCAAAATAAACAATCCATCAGAACATTTCTGGTTTGGAACACTTGTCTCTTGGACCCAAACACACTTTTTGACACAATGATCATTAGATTAACATTTATAACTAAATTACATAGTATATTAATTAAAAAAACATGTCGTTGCACTATTGCAGATTCAAATGTGTTTACTTTCATGGTCCAAAGGACTCATTCATCTTAGTTTGCTTTTCGTACTAATGTGAAGTGGTTTATTTCCTAAATAATGAGTCCTCCTACTTTCTTTATGCTAAACAAGCTCCTTTCATTGTTACAAGGACTATTTTTATTGTAATAACCATGAAATTATCTTTTTCCTACTTATTAACAACTCTATTTGTCAAGAAGAAAATCTCCCTATCTTTACAATTCATTCAATACAATCATACAATGGGGTTCATGATCTTCATTATGGTTTCTTAGTGATTTTATTAGTTGAATTCCAAAATAATAAATCCATTAGAACATTTCTGGTTTGGGACAGTTGTCATTTGGACCCAAACACACTTTTTGACAAATGATCATTAGATTAACATTTATAACTAAATTACATTGTATATTAATTAAAACAAACATGTCGATGCACTATTGAAAATTTAAATGTATTTAGTTTCATCACCCAAAGAACTCATTCATCTTAGTTTGCTTTTCGTACTAATGTGAAGTGGTTTATTTCCGAAATAATGAGTCCTTCTATTCACTTTATGCTAAACACACACCTTTTGTTGTCACGAGCACTATTTTTGTTGCAATAGCCATGAAATTATCCTTTTTCTCCTTATTAACTACTCAATTCATCAAGAAGAAAATATCCATATCTTTACAATTCATTCAATACAATCAAACAATGGGGTTCATGATCTTCATTAGGGTTTCTTATTGATGTTAATTGGTTGAATTCCAAAATAAACACTCCCTCAGAACATTTCTACTTTGGAAGACTTGTCTTTTGGTTCCAAACACACCTTTTCAGATAATGATCATGACATTAACATTTATGACTAAATTACTTAGTATATTAATTAAAACACATATGTCATTCACACAAAGCATTCATTCATCTTAGTTTGCCTTTCGTACTAATGTGAAATAGTTTATTTCCTAAATAATGAGTCCTCCTATTCTCTTTATGCTAAACAAGGTCCTTTCATTGTTACAAGGACTATTTTTCTTGTAATAACCATGAAATTATCTTTTGTCTCCTTATTAACAACCCTATTCATCAAGAAGAAAATGTCCATATCTATACAAGTCATTCAATACAATCAAACAATGGGGTTCATGATCTTCATTAGGTTTTCTTATTGATGTTAATTGGTTGAATTCCAAAATAAACAATCCATCAGAACATTTCTGGTTTGGAACACTTGTCTCTTGGACCCAAACACACTTTTTGACACAATGATCATTAGATTAACATTTATAACTAAATTACATAGTATATTAATTAAAAAAACATGTCGTTGCACTATTGCAGATTCAAATGTGTTTACTTTCATGGTCCAAAGGACTCATTCATCTTAGTTTGCTTTTCGTATTAATGTGAAGTCGTTTATTTCCAAAATAATGAGTCCTTCTATTCACTTTATGCTAAACAAACTCCTTTTGTTGTTACAAGCACTATTTTTTTTTAATAACCATGAAATTATCTTTTGCCTACTTATTAACAACTCTATTTATCAAGAAGAAAATCTCCATATCTTTACAATTCATTCAATACAATCAAAAATTGGGGTTCATGATCTTCATTATGGTTTCTTATTGATGTTAATTAGTTGAATTCCAAAATAAACAATCCATTAGAACATTTCTGCTTTGGGACAGTTGTCTTTTGGACCCAAACACACTTTTTGACCCAATGATCATTAGATTAGCATTTATAACTAAATTACATAGTATATTAATCAAAACAAACATGCCGATGCACTATTGAAAATTTAAATGTGTTTAGTTTCATCACCCAAAGGACTAATTCATCTTAGTTTGCTTTTCGTACTAATGTGAAGTGGTTTATTTCCTAAATAATGAGTCCTCCTACTCTCTTTATGCTAAACAAGCTCCTTTCATTGTTAGAAGGACTATTTTTCTTGTAATAACCATGAAATTATCTTTTGTCTCCTTATTAACAACCCTATTCATCAAGAAGAAAATGTCCATATCTATACAATTAATTCAATACAATCAAACAATGGGGTTCATGATCTTCATTAGGTTTTCTTATTGATGTTAATTGGTTGAATTCCAAAATAAACAATCCATCAGAACATTTCTTGTTTGGAACACTTGTCTTTTGGTCCCAAACACACTTTTTGACACAATGATCATTAGATTAACATTTATAACTAAATTACATAGTATATTAATTAAAACAAACATGTCGATGCACTATTGAAAATTTAAATGTGTTTAGTTTCATCACCCAAAGGACTCATTCATCTTAGTTTGCTTTTCGTACTAATGTGAAGTGGTTTATTTCCTAAATAATGAGTCCTCCTATTCTCTTTATGCTAAACAAGCTCCTTTCATTGTTACAAGGACTATTTTTCTTGTAATAACCATGAAATTATCTTTTGTCTCCTTATTAACAACCCTATTCATCAAGAAGAAAATGTCCATATCTATACAATTCATTCAATACAATCAAACAATGGGGTTTATGATCTTCATTAGGTTTTCTTATTGATGTTAATTGGTTGAATTCCAAAATAAACAATCCATCAGAACATTTCTGGTTTGGAACACTTGTCTTTTGGACCCAAAACACACTTTTTGACACAATGATCATTAGATTAATATTTATAACTAAATTACATAGTATATTAATCAAAACAAACACGTCGATGCACAATTGAAAATTTAAATGTGTTTAGTTTCATCACCCCAAAGTACTCATTCATCTTAGTTTGCTTTTCGTACTAATGTGAAGTGGTTTTATTTCCGAAATAATGAGTCATTCTATTCACTTTATGCTAAACACGCTCCTTTTGTTGTTACGAGCACTATTTTTGTTGCAATAACCATGAAATTATCTTTTTTCTCCTTATTAACTACTCTATTCATCAAGAAGAAAATGTCCATATCTTTGCAATTCATTCAATACAATCAAACAATGCGGTTCATGATCTTCATTAGGGTTTCTTATTGATGTTAATTGGTTGAATTCCAAAATAAACAATCCCTCAGAACATGTCTAGTTTGGAAGACTTGACTTTTGGTTCCAAACACACCTTTTCAGATAATGATCATGACATTAACATTTATGACTAAATTACTTAGTATATTAATTAAAACACATATGTCATTCACACAAAGCATTCATTCATCTTAGTTTGCAAGGTCCTTTCATTGTTACAAGGACTATTTTTCTCGTAATAACCATGAAATTATCTTTTGTCTCCTTATTAACAACCCTATTCATCAAGAAGAAAATGTCCATATCTATACAATTAATTCAATACAATCAAACAATGGGGTTCATGATCTTCATTAGGTTTTCTTATTGATGTTAATTGGTTGAATTCCAAAATAAACAATCCATCAGAACATTTCTTGTTTGGAACACTTGTCTTTTGGTCCCAAACACACTTTTTGACACAATGATCATTAGATTAACATTTATAACTAAATTACATAGTATATTAATTAAAACAAACATGTCGATGCACTATTGAAAATTTAAATGTGTTTATTTTCATCACCCAAAGGACTCATTCATCTTAGTTTGCTTTTTGTACTAATGTGAATTGGTTTATTTCCAAAATAATGAGTCCTCCTACTTTCTTTATGCTAAACAAGCTCCTTTCATTGATGTTAATTGGTTGAATTCCAAAATAAACAATCCCTCAGAACATTTCTGGTTTGGAACACTTGTCTTTTGGACCCAACCACACTTTTTGACACAATGATCATTAGATTAACATTTATAACTAAATAACATAGTATATTAATTAAAACAAACATGTCGATGCACTATTGCAGAATTAAATGCGTTTAGTTTCATCGCCCAAAGGACTCATTCATCTTACTTTGCTTTTCATACTAATGTGAAGTGGTTTATTTCCAAAATAATGAGTCCTTCTATTCACTTTATGCTAAACAAACTCCTTTTGTTGTTATAAGTACTATTTTTCTTTTAATAGCCATTAAATTATCTTTTGCCTACTTATTAACAACTCTATTTATCAAGAATAAAATGTCCATATCTTTACAATTCATTCAATACAATCAAACAATGGGGTTCATGATCTTCATTATGGTTTCTTATTGATGTTAATTAGTTGAATTGCAAAATAAACAATCCATTAGAACATTTCTGGTTTGGGACAGTTGTCTTTTGGACCCAAACACACTTTTTGACACAATGATCATTAGATTAACATTTCTAACTAAATTACATAGTATATTAATTAAAACAAACATGTCGATGCACTATTGAAAATTTAAATGTGTATAGTTTTATCACCCAAAGGACTCATTCATCTTAGTTTGCTTTTCGTACAAATGTGAAGTGGTTTATTTCCTAAATAATGAGTCCTCCTATTCTCTTTATGCTAAACAAGCTCCTTTCATTGTTATAAGGACTATTTTTCTTGTAATAACCATGAAATAATCTTTTGTCCCCTTATTAACAACCCTATTCATCAAGAAGAAAATGTCCATATCTATACAATTCATTCAATACAATCAAACAATGGGGTTCATGATCTTCATTAGGTTTTCTTATTGATGTTAATTGGTTGAATTTCAAAATAAACAATCCCTCAGAACATTTCTGGTTTGGAACACTTGTCTTTTGGACCCAAACACACTTTTTGACACTATGATCATTAGATTAACATTTATAACTAAATTACAAAGTATATTAATTAAAACAAACATGTCGATGCACTATTGCATATTTAAATGTGTTTAGTTTCATCGCACAAAGGACTCATTCGTCTTAGTTTGCTTTTCGTACTAATGTGAAGTCGTTTATTTCCAAAATAATGAGTCCATCTATTCACTTTATGCTAAACAAACTCCTTTTGTTGTTACAAGCACTATTTTTCTTTTAATAACCATGAAATTATCTTTTGCCTACTTATTAACAACTCTATTTATCAAGAAGAAAATCTCCATATCTTTACAATTCATTCAATACAATCAAACAATGGGGCTCATGATCTTCATTATGGTTTCTTATTGATGTTAATTAGTTGAATTCCAAAATAAACAATCCATTAGAACATTTCTAGTTTGGGACAGTTGTCTTTTGGACCCAAACACACTTTTTGACAAAATGATCATTAGATTAACATTTATAACTAAATTACATAGTATATTAATCAAAACAAACTTGTCGATGCACTATTGAAAATTTAAATGCGTTTAGTTTCATCACCCAAAGGACTCATTCATCGTAGTTTGCTTTTCGCACTAATGTGAAGTCGTTTATTTCCTAAATAATGAGTCATTCTATTCACTTTATGCTAAACACGCTCCTTTTGTTATTACGAGCACTATTTTTGTTGCAATAACCATGAAATTATCTTTTTCTCCTTATTAACTACTCTATTCATCGAGAAGAAAATGTCCATATCTTTGTAATTCATTCAATACAATCAAACAATGGGATTCATGATCTTCATTAGGGTTTCTTATTGATGTTAATTGCTTGAATTCCAAAATAAACAATCCCTCTGAACATTTCTGGTTTGGGACACTTGTCTTTTGGACCCAAACACATTTTTTGACACAATGATCATGAGATTAACATTTATAACTAAATTACATAGTATATTAATTAAAACAAACATGTCGATGCACTATTGAAAATTTACATGTGTTTAGTTTCATCACCCAAAGAACTCATTCATCTTAGTTTGCTTTTCGTACTAATGTGAAGTGGTTTATTTCCGAAATAATGAGTCATTCTATTCACTTTATGCTAAACACGCTCCTTTTGTTGTTACGAGCATTATTTTTGTTGCAATAGCCATGAAATTATCTTTTTTCTCCTTATTAACTACTCAATTCATCAAGAAGAAAATGTCCATATCTTTACAATTCATTCAATAAAATCAAACAATGGGGTACATGATCTTCCTTTGGTTTTCTTATTAATGTTAATTGGTTGAATTCCAAAATAAACAATCCCTCAGAACATTTCTGGTTTGGAACACTTGTCTTTTGGACCCAACCACACTTTTTGACACAATGATCATTAGATTAACATTTATAACTAAATAACATAGTATATTAATTAAAACAAACATGTCGATGCACTATTGCAGAATTAAATGTGTTTAGTTTCATCGCCCAAAGGACTCATTCATCTTACTTTGCTTTTCATACTAATGTGAAGTGGTTTATTTCCAAAATAATGAGTCCTTCTATTCACTTTATGCTAAACAAACTCCTTTTGTTGTTATAAGCACTATTTTTCTTTTAATAACCATTAAATTATCTTCCTTAGGTTTTGTTGTTAATTGGTTGAATTCCAAAATAAACAATCCCTCTGAACATTTCTGGTTTGGGACACTTGTCTTTTGGACCCAAACACACTTTTTGACACAATGATCATGAGATTAACATTTATAACTAAATTACATTGTATATTAATTAAAACAAACATGTCGATGCACTATTGAAAATTTAAATGTGTTTATTTTCATCACCCAATGGACTCATTCATCTTAGTTTGCTTTTCGTACTAATGTGAAGTGGTTTATTTCCTAAATAATGAGTCCTCCTACTCTCTTTGTGCTAAACAAGCTCCTTTCATTGTTACAAGGACTATTTTTATTGTAATAACCATGAAATTATCTTTTGCCTACTTATTAACAACTCTATTTATCAAGAAGAAAATCTCCATATCTTTACAATTCATTCAATACAATCAAACAATGGGGTTCATGATCTTCATTATGGTTTCCTATTGATGTTAATTAGTTGAATTCCAAAATAAACAATCCATTAGAACATTTCTGGTTTGGGACAGTTGTCTTTTGGACCCAAACACACTTTTTGACACAATGAACATTAGATTAACATTTATAAATAAATTACATTGTATATTAATTAAAACAAACATGTCAATGCACTATTGAAAATTTAAATGTGTTTTGTTTCATCACCCAAAGAACTCATTCATCTTAGTTTGCTTTTCGTACTAATGTGAAGTGGTTTATTTCCGAAATAATGAGTCCTTCTATTCACTTTATGCTAAACACACTCCTTTTGTTGTTACGAGCACTATTTTTGTTGCAATAGCCATGAAATTATCTTTTTTCTCCTTATTAACTACTCAATTCATCAAGAAGAAAATGTCCATATCTTTACAATTCCTTCAATAAAATCAAACAATGGGGTTCATGATCTTCCTTTGGTTTTCTTATTAATGTTAATTGGTTGAATTCCAAAATAAACAATCCCTCAGAACATTTCTGGTTTGGAACACTTGTCTTTTGGACCCAACCACACTTTTTGACACAATGATCATTAGATTAACATTTATAACTAAATAACATAGTATATTAATTAAAACAAACATGTCGATGCACTATTGCAGAATTAAATGTGTTTAGTTTCATCGCCCAAAAGGACTCATTCATCTTACTTTTGCTTTTCATACTAATGTGAAGTGGTTTATTTCCAAAAATAATGAGTCCTTCTATTCACTTTATGCTAAACAAACTCCTTTTTGTTGTTATAAGCACTATTTTTCTTTTAATAACCATTAAATTATCTTCCTTAGGTTTTGTTGTTAATTGGTTTGAATTCCAAAATAAACAATCCCTCTGAACATTTTCTGGTTTGGGACACTTGTCTTTTGGACCCAAAAACACACTTTTTGACACAATGATCATGAGATTAACATTTATAACTAAATTACATTGTATATTAATTAAAACAAACATGTCGATGCACTATTGAAAATTTAAATGTGTTTATTTTCATCACCCAATGGACTCATTCATCTTAGTTTGCTTTTCGTACTAATGTGAAGTGGTTTATTTCCTAAATAATGAGTCCTCCTACTCTCTTTATGCTAAACAAGCTCCTTTCATTGTTACAAGGACTATTTTTATTGTAATAACCATGAAATTATCTTTTGCCTACTTATTAACAACTCTATTTATCAAGAAGAAAATCTCCATATCTTTACAATTCATTCAATACAATCAAACAATGGGGTTCATGATCTTCATTATGGTTTCCTATTGATGTTAATTAGTTGAATTCCAAAATAAACAATCCATTAGAACATTTCTTGTTTGGGACAGTTGTCTTTTGGACCCAAACACACTTTTTGACACAATGAACATTAGATTAACATTTATAAATAAATTACATAGTATATTAATTAAAACAAACATGTCGATGCACTATTGAAAATTTACATGTGTTTAGTTTCATCACCCAAAGTACTCATTCATCTTAGTTTGCTTTTCGTACTAATGTGAAGTCGTTTATTTCCGAAATAATGAGTCCTTTTATTCACTTTATGCTAAACACGCTCCTTTTGTTGTTACGAGCACTATTTTTGTTGCAATAACCATGAAATTGTCTTTTTTCTCCTTATTAACTACTCTATTCATGAAGAAGAAAATATCCATATCTTTACATTTCATTCAATACAATCAAACAATGGGGTTCATGATCTTTATTAGGGTTTCTCATTAATGTTAATTGGTTGAATGCCAAAATAAACAATCCCTCAGAACATTTCTAGTTTGGAAGACTTGTCTTTTGGTTCCAAACACACCATTTCAGATAATGATCATGACATTAACATTTATGACTAAATTACTTAGTATATTAATTAAAACACATATGTCATTTTTGCAAAGCATTCATTCATCTTAGTTTGCCTCTCCTACTAATGTGAAGTGGTTTATTTCCTAAGTAATGAGTCCTCCTATTCTCTTTATGCTAAACAAGCTCCTTTCGTTGTTACAAGGACTATTTTTCTTGTAATAACCATGAAATAATCTTTTGACTCCTTATTAACAACCCTATTCATCAAGAAGAAAATGTCCATATCTATACAATTCATTCAATATAATCAAACAATGGGGTTCATGATCTTCATTAGGTTTTCTTATTGATGTTATTGGTTGAATTCCAAAATAAACAATCCATCAGAACATTTCTGGTATGGAACACTTGTCTTTTGGACCCAAACACACTTTTTGACACAATGATCATTAGATTAACATTTATAACTAAATTACATAGTATATTAATTAAAACAAACATGTCGGTGCACTATTGCAGATTTAAATGTGTTTAGTTTCATCACCCAAAGGACTCATTCATCTTAGTTTGCTTTTCGTACAAATGTGAAGTCGTTTATTTCCGAAATAATGAGTCCTTCTATTCATTTTATGCTACACGCTCCTTTTGTTGTTACGAGCACTATTTTTGTTGCAATAACCATGAAATTATCTTTTTTCTCCTTATTAACTACTCTATTCATGAAGAAGAAAATATCCATATCTTTACATTTCATTCAATACAATCAAACAATGGGGTTCATGATCTTTATTAGGGTTTCTCATTAATGTTAATTGGTTGAATGCCAAAATAAACAATCCCTCAGAACATTTCTAGTTTGGAAGACTTGTCTTTTGGTTCCAAACACACCATTTCAGATAATGATCATGACATTAACATTTATGACTAAATTACTTAGTATATTAATTAAAACACATATGTCATTTTTGCAAAGCATTCATTCATCTTAGTTTGCCTCTCCTACTAATGTGAAGTGGTTTATTTCCTAAGTAATGAGTCCTCCTATTCTCTTTATGCTAAACAAGCTCCTTTCGTTGTTACAAGGACTATTTTTCTTGTAATAACCATGAAATAATCTTTTGACTCCTTATTAACAACCCTATTCATCAAGAAGAAAATGTCCATATCTATACAATTCATTCAATACAATCAAACAATGGGGTTCATGATCTTCATTAGGTTTTCTTATTGATATTAATTGGTTGAATTCCAAAATAAACAATCCATCAGAACATTTCTGGTTTGGAACACTTGTCTTTTGGACCCAAACACACTTTTTGACACAATGATCATTAGATTAACATTTATAACTAAATTACATAGTATATTAATTAAAACAAACATGTCGGTGCACTATTGCAGATTTAAATGTGTTTAGTTTCATCGCCCAAAGGACTCATTCATCTTAGATTGCTTTTCGTACTAATGTGAAGTGGTTTATTTCCAAAATAATGAGTCCTTCTATTCACTTTTTGCTAAAGCAACTCCTTTTGTTGTTACAAGCACTATTTTTCTTTTAATAACCATGAAATTATCTTTTGCCTACTTATTAACAACTCTATTTATCAAGAAGAAAATCTCCATATCTTTACAATTCATTCAATACAATCAAACAATGGGGTCATGATCTTCATTAGGTTTTCTTATTGATGTTAATTGGTTCAATTCCAAAATAAACAATCCCTCAGAACATTTTTGGTTTGGAACAATTGTCTTGTGGACCCAAACACACTTTTTGACACAATGATCATGAGATTAACATTTATAACTAAATTACATAGTATATTAATCAGAACAAACATGTTGATGCACTGTTGAAAATTTAAATGTGTTTAGTTTCATCACCCAAAGGACTCATTCATCTTAGTTTGCTTTTCGTACTAATGTGAAGTGGTTTATTTCTGAAATAATGAGTCCTTCTATTCACTTTATGCTAAACACGCTCCTTTTGTTGTTACGAGCACTATTTTTGTTGCAATAACCATGAAATTATCTTTTTTCTCCTTATTAACTACTCTATTCATCAAGAAGAAAATATCCATATCTTTACAATTCATTCAATACAATCAAACAATGGAGTTCATGAACTTTATTAGGGTTTCTTATTGATGTTAATTGGTTGAATTCCAAAATAAACAATCCCTCAGAACATTTCTAGTTTGGAAGACTTGTCATTTGGATCCAAACACACCATTTCAGATAATGATCATGACATTAACATTTATGACTAAATTACTTAGTATATTAATTAAAACACATATGTCTTTTTTACAAAGCATTCATTCATCTTAGTTTGCCTTTCCTACTAATGTGAAGTGGTTTATTTCCTAAGTAATGAGTCCTCCTATTCTCTTTATGCTAAACAAGCTCCTTTCATTGTTACAAGGACTATTTTTCTTGTAATAACCATGAAATTATCTTTCGTCCCCTTATTAACAACCCTATTCATCAAGAAGAAAATGTCCATATCTATACAATTCATTCAATACAATAAAACAATGGGGTTCATGATCTTCATTAGGTTTTCTTATTGATGTTAATTGGTTGAATTCCAAAATAAACAATCCATCAGAACATTTCTGGTTTGGAACACTTGTCTTTTGGACACAAACACACTTTTTGACACAATGATCATGAGATTAACATTTATAACTAAATTACATAGTATATTAATTAAAACAAACATGTCGATGCACTATTGAAAATTTACATGTGTTTAGTTTCATCACCCAAAGGACTCATTCATCTTAGCTTTCTTTTAGTACTAATGTGAAGTCGTTTATTTCCGAAATAATGAGTCCTTCTATTCACTTTATGCTAAACACGCTTCTTTTGTTGTTACGAGCACTATTTTGGTTGCAATAACCATGAAATTATCTTTTTTCTCCTTATTAACTACTCTATTCATCAAGAAGAAAATGTCCATATCTTTATAATTCATTCAATACAATCAAACAATGGGGTTCATGATCTTCAATATGGTTTCTTATTGATGTTAATTGGTTGAATTCCAAAATAAACATTCCCTCCGAACATTTCTAGTTTGGAAGACTTGTCTTTTGGTTCCAAACACACCTTTTCAGATAATGATCATGACATTAACATTTATGACTAAATTACTTAGTATATTAATTAAAACACATGTCATTCACACAAAGCATTCAGTCATCTTAGTTTGCCTTTCCTACTAATGTGAAGTGGTTTATTTCCAAAATAATGAGTCCTTCTATTCACTTTTTGCTAAACAAACTCCATTTGTTGTCACAAGCACTATTTTTCTTTTAATAACCCTGAAATTATCTTTTGCCTACTTATTAACAACTCTATTTATCAAGAAGAAAATCTCCATATCTTTACAATTCATTCAATACAATCAAACAATGGTGTTCATGATCTTTATTATGGTTTCTTATTGATGTTAATTGGTTGAATTCCAAAATAAACAATCCCTCAGAACATTTCTAGTTTGGAAGACTTGTCATTTGGATCCAAACACACCATTTCAGATAATGATCATGACATTAACATTTATGACTAAATTACTTAGTATATTAATTAAAACACATATGTCATTTTTACAAAGCATTCATTCATCTTAGTTTGCCTCTCCTACTAATGTGAAGTGGTTTATTTCCTATGTAATGAGTCCTCCTATTCTCTTTATGCTAAACAAGCTCCTTTCATTGTTACAAGGACTATTTTTCTTGTAATAACCATGAAATTATCTTTTGTCCACTTATTAACAACCCTATTCATCAAGAAGAAAATGTCCATATCTATACAATTCATTCAATACAATCAAACAATGGGGTTCATGATCTTCATTAGGTTTTCGTATTGATGTTATTGGTTGAATTCCAAAATAAACAATCCATCAGAACATTTCTGGTTTGGAACACTTGTCTTTTGGACCCAAACACACTTTTTGACACAATGATCATGAGATTAACATTTATAACTAAATTACATAGTATATTAATTAAAACAAACATGTCGGTGCACTATTGCAGATTTAAATGTGTTTAGTTTCATCGCCCAAAGGACTCATTCATCTTAGTTTGCTTTTCGTACTAATGTGAAGTGGTTTATTTCCAAAATAATGAGTCCTTCTATTCACTTTTTGCTAAACAAACACCTTTTGTTGTTACAAGCACTATTTTTCTTTTAATAACCCTGAAATTATCTTTTGCCTACTTATTAACAACTCTATTTATCAAGAAGAAAATCTCCATATCTTTACAATTCATTCAATACAATCAAACAATGGGGTTCATGATCTTCATTATGGTTTCTTATTGATCTTAATTGGTTGAATTCCAAAATAAACAATCCATCAGAATATTTCTGGTTTGGAACACTTGTCGTTTGGACCCAAACACACTTTTTGACACAATGATCATTACATTAACATTTATAACTAAATTACATAGTATATTAATTAAAACAAACATGTCGATGCACTATTGCAGATTTAAATGTGTTTAGTTTCATCGCCAAAAGGATTCATTCATCTTAGTTTGCTTTTCATACTAATGTGAAGTGGTCTATTTCCAAAATAATGAGTCCTTCAATTCACTTTATGCTAAACAAACTCCTTTTGTTGTTACAAGCACTATTTTTCTTTTAGTAACCATGAAATTATCTTTTGCCTACTTATTAACAACTCTATTCATCAAGAAGAAAATGTCCATATCTTTACAATTCATTCAATACAATCAAACAATGGGGTCATAATCTTCATTAGGTTTTCTTATTGATGTTAATTGGTTGAATTCCAAAATAAACAATCCCTCAGAACATTTCTGGTTTGGAACACTTGTCTTTTGGACCCAAACCCACTTTTTGACACAATGATCATGAGATTAACATTTATAACTAAATTACATAGTATATTAATTAAAACAAACATGTCGATGCACTATTGAAAATTTACATGTGTTTAGTTTCATCACCCAAAGGACTCATTCATCTTAGTTTGCTTTTCGTACTAATGTGAAGTCGTTTATTTCCGAAATAATAATTCTTTTATTCACTTTATGCTAAACACGCTCCTTTTGTTGTTACGAGCACTATTTTTGTTGCAATAACCATGAAATTATCTTTTGTCTCCTTATTAACTACTCTATTCATGAAGAAGAAAATATCAATATCTTTACATTTCATTCAATACAATCAAACAATGGGGTTCATGATCTTTATTAGGGTTTCTTATTGATGTTAATTGGTTGAATTCCAAAATAAACAATCCCTCAGAACATTTCTAGTTTGGAAGACTTGTCTTTTGGTTCCAAACACACCATTTCAGATAATGATCATGACATTAACATTTATGACTAAATTACTTAGAATATTAATTAAAACACATATGTCATTTTACAAAGCATTCATTCATCTTAGTTTGCCTCTCCTACTAATGTGAAGTGGTTTATTTCCTAAGTAATGAGTCCTCCTATTCTCTTTATGCTAAACAAGCTCCTTTCATTGTTACAAGGACTATTTTTCTTGTAATAACCATGAAATTATCTTTTGTCGCCTTATTCACAACCCTATTCATCAAGAAGAAAATGTCCATATCTATACAATTCATTCAATACAATCAAACAATGGGGTTCATGATCTTCATTAGGTTTTCTTATTGATGTTATTGGTTGAATTCCAAAATAAACAATCCATCAGAACATTTCTGGTTTGGAACACTTGTCTTTTGGACCCAAACACACTTTTTGACAAAATGATCATGAGATTAACATTTATAACTAAATTACATAGTATATTAATTAAAACAAACATGTCGGTGCACTATTGCAGATTTAAATGTGTTTAGTTTCATTGCCCAAAGGACTCATTCATCTTAGTTTGCTTTTCGTACTAATGTGAAGTGGTTTATTTCCAAAATAAGGAGTCCTTCTATTCACTTTTTGCTAAACAAACTCCTTTTGTTGTTACAAGCACTATTTTTCTTTTAATAACCCTGAAATTATCTTTTGCCTACTTATTAACAACTCTATTGATCAAGAAGAAAATCTCCATATCTTTACAATTCATTCAATACAATCAAACAATGGGGTTCATGATCTTCATTATGGTTTCTTATTGATCTTAATTGGTTGAATTCCAAAATAAACAATACATCAGAATATTTCTGGTTTGGAACACATGTCGTTTGGACCCAAACACACTTTTTGACACAATGATCATTACATTAACATTTATAAGTAAATTACATAGTATATTAATTAAAACAAACATGTCGGTGCACTATTGCAGATTTAAATGTGTTTAGTTTCATCCCCCAAAGGACTCATTCATCTTAGTTTGCTTTTCATACTAATGTGAAGTGGTTTATTTCCAAAATAATGAGTCCTTCTATTCACTTTTTGCTAAACAAACTCCTTTTGTTGTTACAAGCACTATTTTTCTTTTAATAACCCTGAAATTATCTTTTGCCTACTTATTAACAACTCTATTTATCAAGAAGAAAATCTCCATATCTTTACAATTCATTCAATACAATCAAACAATGGGGTTCATGATCTTCATTATGGTTTCTTATTGATCTTAATTGGTTGAATTCCAAAATAAACAATCCATCAGAATATTTCTGGTCTGGAACACTTGTTGTTTGGACCCAAACACACTTTTTGACACAATGATCATTACATTAACATTTATAACTAAATTACATAGTATATTAATTAAAACAAACATGTTGATGCACTATTGCAGATTTAAATGTGTTTAGTTTCATCGCCCAAAGGATTCATTCATCTTAGTTTGCTTTTCGTACTAATGTGAAGTGGTCTATTTCAAAAATAATGAGTCCTTCTATTCACTTTATGCTAAAGAAACTCCTTTTGTTGTTACAAGCACTATTTTTCTTTTAGTAACCATGAAATTATCTTTTGCCTACTTATTAACAACTCTATTCATCAAGAAGAAAATGTCCATATCTTTACAATTCATTCAATACAATCAAACAATGGGGTCATTATCTTCATTAGGTTTTCTTATTGATGTTAATTGGTTGAATTCTAAAATAAACAATCCCTCAGAACATTTCTGGTTTGGAACACTTGTCTTTTGGACCCAAACACACTTTTTGACACAATGATCATGAGATTAACATTTATAACTAAAATACATAGTATATTAATTAAAACAAACATGTCGATGCACTATTGAAAATTTACATGTGTTTAGCTTCATCACCCAAAGGACTCATTCATCTTAGTTTGCTTTTCGTACTAATGTGAAGTCGTTTATTTCCGAAATAATGAGTCCTATTCACTTTATGCTAAACACGCTCCTTTTGTTGTTTAGAGCACTATTTTTGTTGCAATAACCATGAAATTATCTTTTTTCTCCTTATTAACTACTCTATTCATGAAGAAGAAAATATAATCAAGCAATGGGGTTCATGATCTTTATTAGGGTTTCTTATTGATGTTAATTGGTTGAATTCCAAAATAAACAATCCCTCAGAACATTTCTAGTTTGGAAGACTTGTCATTTTGTTCCGAACACACCATTTCAGATAATGATCATGACATTAACATTTATGACTAAATTACTTAGTATATTAATTAAAACACATATGTCATTTTTACAAAGCATTCATTCATCTTAGTTTGCCTTTCCTACTAATGCGAAGTGGTTTATTTCCTAAGTAATGAGTCCTCCTATTCTCTTTATGCTAAACAAGCTCCTTTCATTGTTACAAGGACTATTTTTCTTGTAATAACCATGAAATTATCTTTTGTCCCCTTATTCACAACCCTATTCATCAAGAAGAAAATGTCCATATCTATGCAATTCATTCAATACAATCAAACAATGGGGTTCATGATCTTCATTAGGTTTTCTTATTGATGTTAATTGGTTGAATTCCAAAATAAACAATCCATCAGAACATTTCTGGTTTGGAACACTTGTCTTTTGGACCCAAACACACTTTTTGACACAATGATCATGAGATTAACATTTATAACTAAATTACATATTATATTAATTAAAACAAACATGTCGACGCACTATTGCAGATTTAAATGTGTTTAGTTTCATCGTCCAAAGGACTCATTCATCTTAGTTTGCTTTTCGTACTAATGTGAAGTCGTTTATTTCCAAAATAATGAGTCCTTCTAATCACTTTATGCTGAACAAATTCCTTTTGTTGTTACAAGGACTATTTTTCTTTTAATAACCATGAAATTATCTTTTGCCTACTTATTAACAACTCTATTTATCAAGAAGAAAATCTCCATATCTTTACAATTCATTCAATACAATCAAACAATGGGGTTCATGATCTTCATTATGGTTTCCTATTGATGTTAATTAGTTGAATTCCAAAATAAACAATCCATTAGAACATTTCTGGTTTGGGATAGTTGTCTTTTGGACCTAAACACACTTTTGGACACAATGATCATTAGATTAACATTTATAACTAAATTACATAGTATATTAATCAAAACAAACATGTCGATGCACTATTGAAAATTTAAATGTGTTTAGTTTCATCACCCAAGGGACTCATTCATCTTAGTTTGCTTTTCGTACTAATGTGAAGTCGTTTATTTCCAAAATAATGAGTCCTTCTAATCACTTTATGCTGAACAAACTCCTTTTGTTGTTACAAGGACTATTTTTCTTTTAATAACCATGAAATTATCTTTTGCCTACTTATTAACAACTCTATTTATCAAGAAGAAAATCTCCATATCTTTACAATTCATTCAATACAATCAAACAATGGGGTTCATGATCTTCATTATGGTTTCCTATTGATGTTAATTAGTTGAATTCCAAAATAAACAATCCATTAGAACATTTCTGGTTTGGGACAGTTGTCTTTTGGACCCAAACACACTTTTTGACACAATGATCATGAGATTAACATTTATAACTAAATTACATATTATATTAATTAAAACAAACATGTCGACGCACTATTGCAGATTTAAATGTGTTTAGTTTCATCACCCCAAAGGACTCATTCATCTTAGTTTGCTTTTCGTACTAATGTGAAGTCGTTTATTTCCAAAATAATGAGTCCTTCTAATCACTTTATGCTGAACAAACTCCTTTTGTTGTTGTTACAAGGACTATTTTTTCTTTTAATAACCATGAAATTATCTTTTGCCTACTTATTAACAACTCTATTTATCAAGAAGAAAATCTCCATATCTTTACAATTCATTCAATACAATCAAACAATGGGGTTCATGATCTTCATTATGGTTTCCTATTGATGTTAATTAGTTGAATTCCAAAATAAACAATCCATTAGAACATTTCTGGTTTGGGACAGTTGTCTTTTGGACCCAAAACACACTTTTTTGACACAATGATCATTAGATTAACATTTATAAACTAAATTACATATTATATTAATTAAAACAAACATGTCGATGCGCACTATTGAAAATTTACATGTGGTTAGTTTCATCACCCAAAAGACTCATTCATCTTAGTTTGCCTCTCGTACTAATGTGAAGTCGTTTATTTCCGAAATAATGACTCCTTCTATTCACTTTATGCTAGACACGCTCCTTTTGTTGTTACGAGCACTATTTTTGTCGCAATAACCATGAAATTATCTTTTTTCTCCTTATTAACTACTCTATTCATCAAGAAGAAAATGTCCATATCTTTACAATACATTCAATACAATGAAACAATGGGGTTCCTGATCTTCATTAGGGTTTCTTATTGATGTTAATTGGTTGAATTCCAAAATAAACAATCCATCAGAACATTTCTGGTTTGGTTCACTTGTCTTTTGGACCCAAACACACTTTTTGACACAATGATCATGAGATTAACATTTATAACTAAATTACATATTATATTAATTAAAACAAACATGTCGACGCACTATTGCAGATTTAAATGTGTTTAGTTTCATCGTCCAAAGGACTCATTCATCTTAGTTTGCTTTTCGTACTAATGTGAAGTCGTTTATTTCCAAAATAATGAGTCCTTCTAATCACTTTATGCTGAACAAACTCCTTTTGTTGTTACAAGGACTATTTTTCTTTTAATAACCATGAAATTATCTTTTGCCTACTTATTAACAACTCTATTTATCAAGAAGAAAATCTCCATATCTTTACAATTCATTCAATACAATCAAACAATGGGGTTCATGATCTTCATTATGGTTTCCTATTGATGTTAATTAGTTGAATTCCAAAATAAACAATCCATTAGAACATTTCTGGTTTGGGACAGTTGTCTTTTGGACCCAAACACACTTTTTGACACAATGATCATGAGATTAACATTTATAACTAAATTACATATTATATTAATTAAAACAAACATGTCGACGCACTATTGCAGATTTAAATGTGTTTAGTTTCATCGTCCAAAGGACTCATTCATCTTAGTTTGCTTTTCGTACTAATGTGAAGTCGTTTATTTCCAAAATAATGAGTCCTTCTAATCACTTTATGCTGAACAAACTCCTTTTGTTGTTACAAGGACTATTTTTCTTTTAATAACCATGAAATTATCTTTTGCCTACTTATTAACAACTCTATTTATCAAGAAGAAAATCTCCATATCTTTACAATTCATTCAATACAATCAAACAATGGGGTTCATGATCTTCATTATGGTTTCCTATTGATGTTAATTAGTTGAATTCCAAAATAAACAATCCATTAGAACATTTCTGGTTTGGGACAGTTGTCTTTTGGACCCAAACACACTTTTTGACACAATGATCATTAGATTAACATTTATAACTAAATTACATATTATATTAATTAAAACAAACATGTCGATGCGCACTATTGAAAATTTACATGTGGTTAGTTTCATCACCCAAAAGACTCATTCATCTTAGTTTGCCTCTCGTACTAATGTGAAGTCGTTTATTTCCGAAATAATGACTCCTTCTATTCACTTTATGCTAGACACGCTCCTTTTGTTGTTACGAGCACTATTTTTGTCGCAATAACCATGAAATTATCTTTTTTCTCCTTATTAACTACTCTATTCATCAAGAAGAAAATGTCCATATCTTTACAATACATTCAATACAATGAAACAATGGGGTTCCTGATCTTCATTAGGGTTTCTTATTGATGTTAATTGGTTGAATTCCAAAATAAACAATCCATCAGAACATTTCTGGTTTGGTTCACTTGTCTTTTGGACCCAAACACACTTTTTGACACAATGATCATGAGATTAACATTTATAACTAAATTACATATTATATATTAATTAAAACAAACATGTCGACGCACTAAAAGATTAAATGTGTTTAGTTTCATCGTCCAAAGGACTCATTCATCTTAGTTTGCTTTTCGTACTAATGTGAAGTCGTTTATTTCCAAAATAATGAGTCCTTCTAATCACTTTATGCTGAACAAACTCCTTTTGTTGTTACAAGGACTATTTTTCTTTTAATAACCATGAAATTATCTTTTGCCTACTTATTAACAACTCTATTTATCAAGAAGAAAATCTCCATATCTTTACAATTCATTCAATACAATCAAACAATGGGGTTCATGATCTTCATTATGGTTTCCTATTGATGTTAAATTAGTTGAATTCCAAAATAAACAATCCATTAGAACATTTCTGGTTTGGGACAGTTGTCTTTTGGACCCAAACACACTTTTTGACACAATGATCATGAGATTAACATTTATAACTAAATTACATATTATATTAATTAAAACAAACATGTCGACGCACTATTGCAGATTTAAATGTGTTTAGTTTCATCGTCCAAAGGACTCATTCATCTTAGTTTGCTTTTCGTACTAATGTGAAGTCGTTTATTTCCAAAATAATGAGTCCTTCTAATCACTTTATGCTGAACAAACTCCTTTTGTTGTTACAAGGACTATTTTTCTTTTAATAACCATGAAATTATCTTTTGCCTACTTATTAACAACTCTATTTATCAAGAAGAAAATCTCCATATCTTTACAATTCATTCAATACAATCAAACAATGGGGTTCATGATCTTCATTATGTTTTTTCCTATTGATGTTAATTAGTTTGAATTCCAAAATAAACAATCCATTAGAACATTTCTGGTTTGGGACAGTTGTCTTTTGGACCCAAACACACTTTTTGACACAATGATCATTAGATTAACATTTATAACTAAATTACATATTATATTAATTAAAACAAACATGTCGATGCGCACTATTGAAAATTTACATGTGTTTAGTTTCATCACCCAAAAAGACTCATTCATCTTAGTTTGCCTCTCGTACTAATGTGAAGTCGTTTTATTTCCGAAATAATGACTCCTTCTATTCACTTTATGCTAGACAAGCTCCTTTTGTTGTTACGAGCACTATTTTTTTTGTCGCAATAACCATGAAATTTATCTTTTTTCTCCTTATTAACTACTCTATTCATCAAGAAGAAAATGTCCATATCTTTACAATACATTCAATACAATGAAACAATGGGGTTCCTGATCTTCATTAGGGTTTCTTATTGATGTTAATTGGTTGAATTCCAAAATAAACAATCCATCAGAACATTTCTGGTTTGGTTCACTTGTCTTTTGGACCCAAACACACTTTTTGACACAATGATCATGAGATTAACATTTATAACTAAATTACATATTATATTAATTAAAACAAACATGTCGACGCACTATTGCAGATTTAAATGTGTTTAGTTTCATCGTCCAAAGGACTCATTCATCTTAGTTTGCTTTTCGTACTAATGTGAAGTCGTTTATTTCCAAAATAATGAGTCCTTCTAATCACTTTATGCTGAACAAACTCCTTTTGTTGTTACAAGGACTATTTTTCTTTTAATAACCATGAAATTATCTTTTGCCTACTTATTAACAACTCTATTTATCAAGAAGAAAATCTCCATATCTTTACAATTCATTCAATACAATCAAACAATGGGGTTCATGATCTTCATTATGGTTTCCTATTGATGTTAATTAGTTGAATTCCAAAATAAACAATCCATTAGAACATTTCTGGTTTTGGGACAGTTGTCTTTTGGACCCAAAAACACACTTTTTGACACAATGATCATGAGATTAACATTTATAACTAAATTACATATTATATTAATTAAAACAAACATGTCGACGCACTATTGCAGATTTAAATGTGTTTAGTTTTTTCATCACCCAAAGGACTCATTCATCTTAGTTTGCTTTTCGTACTAATGTGAAGTCGTTTTTATTTCCAAAATAATGAGTCCTTCTAATCACTTTATGCTGAACAAACTCCTTTTGTTGTTACAAGGACTATTTTTCTTTTAATAACCATGAAATTATCTTTTGCCTACTTATTAACAACTCTATTTATCAAGAAGAAAATCTCCATATCTTTACAATTCATTCAATACAATCAAACAATGGGGTTCATGATCTTCATTATGGTTTCCTATTGATGTTAATTAGTTGAATTCCAAAATAAACAATCCATTAGAACATTTCTGGTTTGGGACAGTTGTCTTTTGGACCCAAACACACTTTTTGACACAATGATCATTAGATTAACATTTATAACTAAATTACATATTATATTAATTAAAACAAACATGTCGATGCGCACTATTGAAAATTTACATGTGGTTAGTTTCATCACCCAAAAGACTCATTCATCTTAGTTTGCCTCTCGTACTAATGTGAAGTCGTTTATTTCCGAAATAATGACTCCTTCTATTCACTTTATGCTAGACACGCTCCTTTTGTTGTTACGAGCACTATTTTTGTCGCAATAACCATGAAATTATCTTTTTTCTCCTTATTAACTACTCTATTCATGAAGAAGAAAATATCCATATCTTTACATTTCATTCAATACAATCAAACAATGGGGTTCATGATCTTTATTAGGGTTTCTTATTGATGTTAATTGGTTGAATTCCAAAATAAACAATCCCTCAGAACATTTCTAGTTTGGAAGACTTGTCTTTTGGTTCCAAACACACCATTTCAGATAATGATCATGACATTAACATTTATGACTAAATTACTTAGTATATTAATTAAAACACATATGTCATTCACACAAAGCATTCATTCAACTTAGTTTGCCTTTCCTACTAATGTGAAGTTGTTTATTTCCTAAATAATGAGTCCTCCTATTCTCTTTATGCTAAACAAGCTCTTTTCATTGTTACAAGGACTATTTTTCTTGTAATAACCATGAAATTATCTTTTGTCCCCTTATTAACAACCCTATTCATCAAGAAGAAAATGTCCATATCTATACAATTCATTCAGTACAATCAAACAATAGGGTTCATGATCTTCATTAGGTTTTCTTATTGATGTTATTGGTTGAATTCCAAAATAAACAATCCATCAGAACATTTCTGGTTTGGAACACTTGTCTTTTGGACCCAAACACACTTTTTGACACAATGATCATGAGAATAACATTTATAACTAAATTACATAGTATATTAATTAAAAAAAAACATGTCGATGCACTATTGAAAATTTAAATGTGTTTAGTTTCATCACCCAAAGGACTCACCCATCTTAGTTTGCTTTTCGTATTAATGTGAAGTGGTTTATTTCCGAAATAATGAGTCCTTCTATTCACTTTATGCTAGACACGCTCCTTTTGTTGTGACGAGCACTATTTTTGTTGCAATAACCCTGAAATTATCTTTTTTCTCCTTATTAACTACTCTATTCATGAAGAAGAAAATATCCATATCTTTACATTTTATTCAATACAATCAAACAATGGGGTTCATGATCTTCATTATGGTTTCTTATTCATGTTAATTAGTTGAATTCCAAAATAAACAATCCATTAGAACATTTCTGGTTTCAGACAGTTGTCTTTTGGACCCAAACACACTTTTTGACACAATGATCATTAGATTAACATTTATAACTAAATTACGTATTATATTAATTAAAAAAAACATGTCGATGCACTATTGAAAATTTACATGTGGTTAGTTTCATCACCCAAAGGACTCATTCATCTTAGTTTGCCTTTCGTACTAATGTGAAGTGGTTTATTTCTGAAATAATGAATCCTTCTATTCACTTTATGCTAAACACGCTCTTTTTGTTGTTACGAGCACTATTTTTGTTGCAATAACCATGAAATTATCTTTTTTCTCCTTATTAACTACTCTATTCATCAAGAAGAAAATGTCCATATCTTTACAATTCATTCAATACAATTAAACAATGGGGCTCGTGATCTTCATTAGGGTTTCTTATTGACGTTAATTGGTTGAATTCCAAAATAAACAATCCATCAGAACGTTTCTGGTTTGGGACACTTGTCTTTTGGACCCATATACACTTTTTGACACAATGATCATGAGATTAACATTTATAACTAAATTACATAGTATATTAATTAAAACAAACATGTCGATGCACTATTGAAATTTTACATGTGTTTAGTTTCATCACCCAAAGGACTCATTCATCTTAGTTTGCTTTTCGTACTAATGTGAAGTGGTTTATTTCCGAAATAATGAGTCCTCCTATTCACTTTATGCTAAACATGCTCCTTTTGTTGTTACGAGCACTATTTTTCTAGCAATAACCATGAAATTATCTTTTTTCCTCCTTATTAACAACTCTATCTATCAAGAAGAAAATCTCCATATCTTTAGAATTCATTCAATACAATCAAACAATGGGGTTCATGATCTTCATTATGGTTTCTTATTGATGTTAATAAGTTGAATTCCAAAATAAACAATCCATTAGAACATTTCTGGTTTGGGACAGTTGTCTTTTGGACCCAAACACACTTTTTGACACAATGAACATTAGATTAACATTTATAACTAAATTACATATTATATTAATTAAAACAAACATGTCGATGCACTATTGAAAATTTACATGTGTTTAGTTTCATCACCCAAAGGACTCATTGATCTTAGTTTGCTTTTCGTACAAATGGGAAGTGGTTTATTTCCAAAATAATGAGTCATTCTATTCACTTTATGCTAAACACGCTCCTCTTGTTGTTACAGCACTATTTTTGTTGCAATAACCATGAAATTATCTTTTTTTCCCTTATTAACTACTCTGTTCATCAAGAAGAAAATGTCCATATATATACAATTCATTCAATACAATCAAACAATGGGGTTCATGATCTTCATTAGGTTTTCTTACTGATGTTAGTTGGTTGAATTCCAAAATAAACAATCCCTCAAAACATTTCTGGTTTGGGACACTTGTCTTTTGGACCCAAACACACTTTTTGACACAATGATCATTAGATTAACATTTATAACTAAATTACATAGTATATTCATCAAAACAAACATGTCGATGCATTATTGAAAATTTAAATGTGTTTAGTTTCATCACCCAAAGGACTCATTCATCTTATTTTGCTTTTCGTACTAATGTGAAGTGGTTTATTTCCAAAATAATGAGTCCTCCTATTCACTTTATGCTAAACAAACTCCTTTGGTTGTTTCAACCACTATTTTTCTTTTAATAACCATCAAATTATCTTTTGCCCACTTATTAACAACTCTATACATCAAGAAGAAAATGTCCATATCTTTACAATTCATTCAATACAATCAAACAATGGGGTTCATGATCTTCATTAGGGTTTCTTATTGATGTTAATTGGTTGAATTCCAAAATAAACAATCCCTCAGAACATTTCTAGTTTGGAAGACTTGTCTTTTGGTTCCAAACACAGCTTTTGAGATAATGATCATGACATTAACATTTATGACTAAATTACTTAGTATATTAATTAAAACACATATGTCATTCACACAAAGCATTCATTCATCTTAGTTTGCCTTTCGTACTAATGTGAAGTGGTTTATTTCCTAAATAATGAGTCCTCCTATTCTCTTTATGATAAACAAGCTCCTTTCATTGTTACAAGGACTATTTTTCTTGTAATAACCATGAAATTATCTTTTGTCTCCTTATTAGCAACCCTATTCATCAAGAAGAAAATGTCCATATCTATACAATTCATTCAATACAATCAACCAATGGGGTTCATGATCTTCATTAGGTTTTCTTATTGATGTTAATTGGTTGAATTCCAAAATAAACAATCCATCAGAACATTTCTGGTTTGGAACACTTGTCTTTTGGACCCAAACACACTTTTTGACACAATGATCATGAGATTAACATATATAACTAAATTACATAGTATATTAATTAAAACAAACATGTCGATGCACTATTGAAAATTTAAATGTGTTTAGTTTCATCACCCAAAGGACTCATTCATCTTAGTTTGCTTTTCGTACTAATGTTAAGTGGATTATTTCCGAAATAATGAGTCCTTCTATGCACTTTATGCTAAACACGCTCCTTTTGTTGTTACCAACACTATTTTTGTTGCAATAACCATGAAATTACCTTTTTTCTCCTTATTAACTACTCTATTCATAAAGAAGAAAATGTCCATATCTATACAATTCATTCAATACAATTAAACAATGGGGTTCGTGATCTTCATTAGGGTTTCTTATTGATGTTAATTGGTTGAATTCCAAAATAAACAATCCATCAGAACGTTTCTAGTTTGGGACACTTGTCTTTTGGACCCAAACACACTTTTTGACACAATGATCATTAGATTAACATTTATAACTAAATTACATAGTATATTTATCAAAACAAACATGTCGATGCACAATTGAAAATTTAAATGTGTCTAGTTTCATCACCCAAAGGACTCATTCATCTTAGTTTCCTTTTCGTACCAATGTGAAGTGGTTTATTTCCGAAATAATGAGTCCTTCTATTCACTTTATGCTAAACACGATCCTTTTGTTGTTACGAGCACTATTTTTGTTGCAATAACCATAAAATTATCTTTTTTCTCCTTATTAACTACTCTATTCATGAAGAAGAAAATGTCCATATCTATACAATTCATTCAATACAATTAAACAATGGGGTTTGTGATCTTCATTAGGGTTTCTTATTGATGTTAATTGGTTGAATTCAAAAATAAACAATCCATGAGAACGTTTCTAGTTTGGGACACTTGTCTTTTGGACCCAAACACACTTTTTGACACAATGATCATTAGATTAACATTTATAACTAAATTACATAGTATATTTATCAAAACAAACATGTCGATGCACTATTGAAAATTTAAATTTGTTTAGTTTTCATCACCCAAAGGACTCATTTCATCGTAGTTTCTTTTTTCGTACTAATGTGAAGTGGTTTATTTCCAAAATAATGAGTGCTCCTATTCACTTTATGCTAAACAAACTCCTTTTGTTGTTTCAAGCACTATTTTTCTTTTAATAACCATCAAATTATCTTTTGCCTACTTATTAACAACTCTATTCATCAAGAAGAAAATGTCCATATCTTTACAATTCATTCAATACAATCAAACAATGGGGTTCATGATCTTCATTAGGGTTTCTTATTGATGTTAATTGGTTGAATTCCAAAATAAACAATCCCTCAGAACATTTCTAGTTTGGAAGACTTGTCTTTTGGTTCCAAACACAGCTTTTGGGATAATGATCATGACATTAACATTTATGACTAAATTACTTAGTATATTAAGTAAAACACATATGTCATTCTATTATTGATGTCTTTTGGACCCAAACACACTTTTTGACACAACGATCATGAGATTAACATATATAACTAAATTACATAGTATATTAATTAAAACAAACATGTCGATGCACTATTGAAAATTTAAATGTGTTTAGTTTCATCACCCAAAGGACTCATTCATCTTAGTTTGCTTTTCATACTAATGTGAAGTGGATTATTTCCCAAATAATCAGTCCTTCTATTCACTTTATGCTAAACACGCTCCTTTTGTTGTTACCAACACTATTTTTGTTGCAATAACCATGAAATTACCTTTTTTCTCCTTATTAACTACTCTATTCATCAAGAAGAAAATGTCCATATCTTTACAATTCATTCAATACAATCAAACAATGGGGTTCATGATCTTCATTAGGGTTTCTTATTGATGTTAATTGGTTGAATTCCGAGATAAACAATTCCTCAGAACATTTCTAGTTTGGAACATTTGTCTTTTGGACCCAAACAAACTTTTTGACAAAATGATCATGAGATTAACATTTATAACTAAATTACATAGTATATTAATTAAAACAAACATGTCGATGCACTATTGAAAATTTAAATGTGTTTAGTTTCATCTCCCAAAGGACTCATTTATCTTAGTTTGCTTTTCGTACTAATTGGAAGTGGTTTATTTCCGAAATAATGAGTCATTCTATTCACTTTATGCTAAACACGCTCCCTTTGTTGTTACGAGCACTATTTTTGTTGCAATAAAGATTACATTATCTTTTTTCTCCTTATTAACTACTCTATTCATCAAGAAGAAAATGTCCATATCTATACAATTCATTCAATACAATCAAACAATGGGATTCATGATCTTCATTAGGGTTTCTTATTGATGTTAATTGGTTGAATTCCAAAATAAACAATCCATCAGAACATTTCTGGTTTGGGACACTTGTCTTTTGGACCCAAACACACTTTTCGACACAATGATCATTAGATTAACATTTATAACTAAATTACATAGTATATTTATCAAAACAAACATGTCGATGCACTATTGAAAATTTAAATGTGTTTAGTTTCATCACCCAAAGGACTCATTCATCTTAGTTTCCTTTTCGTACTAATGTGAAGTGGTTTATTTCCAAAATAATGAGTCCTTCTATTCACTTTATGCTAAACAAACTCCTTTTGTTGTTACGAGCACTATTTTTCTTTTAATAACCATGAAATTATCTTTTGCCTACTTATGAACAACTCTATACATGAAGAAGAAAATGTCCATATCTTTACAATTCATTCAATACAATCAAACAATGGGGTTCATGATCTTCATTAGTTTTTCTTATTGATGTTAATTGGTTGACTTCCAAAATAAACAATCCCTCAGAACATTTCTGGTTTGGAACACTTGTCTTTTGGACCCAAACACACTTTTTGACACAATGATCATTAGATTAACATTTCTAACTAAATTACATAGTATATTTATCAAAACAAACATGTCGATGCACTATTGAAATCTTGAATGTGTCTAGTTTCATCACCCAAAGGACTCATTCATCTTAGTTTCCTTTTCGTACCAATGTGAAGTGGTTTATTTCCGAAATAATGAGTCCTTCTATTCACTTTATGCTAAACACGATCCTTTTGTTGTTACGAGCACTATTTTTGTTGCAATAACCATAAAATTATCTTTTTTCTCCTTATTAACTACTCTATTCATCAAGAAGAAAATGTCCATATCTATACAATTCATTCAATACAATTAAACAATGGGTTTCATGATCTTCATTAGGGTTTCTTATTGATGTTAATTGGTTGAATTCCAAAATAAACAATGCATCAGAACGTTTCTGGTTTGGGACACTTGTCTTTTGGACCCAAACACACTTTTTGACACAATGATCATTAGATTAACATTTATAACTAAATTACATAGTATATTTATCAAAACAAACATGTCGATGCACTATTGAAAATTTAAATGTGTTTAGTTTCATCACCCAAAGGACTCATTCATCTTAGTTTCCTTTTCGTACTAATGTGAAGTGGTTTATTTCCAAAATAATGAGTCCTCCTATTCACTTTATGCTAAACAAACTCCTTTTGTTGTTTCAAGCACTATTTTTCTTTTAATAACCATCAAATTATCTTTTGCCTACTTATTAAAACCTCTATTCATCAAGAAGAAAATGTCCATATCTTTACAATTCATTAAATACAATCAAACAATGGGGTTCATGATCTTCATTAGGGTTTCTTATTGATGTTAATTGGTTGAATTCCAAAATAAACAATCCCTCAGAACATTTCTAGTTTGGAAGACTTATCTTTTGGTTCCAAACACAGCTTTTGAGATAATGATCATGACATTAACATTTATGACTAAATTACTAGTATATATTAATTAAAACACATATGTCATTCACACAAAGCATTCATTCATCTTAGTTTGCCTTTCGTACTAATGTGAAGTGGTTTATTTCCTAAATAATGAGTCCTCCTATTCTCTTTTTCATAAACAAGCTCCTTTCATTGTTACAAGGACTATTTTTCTTGTAATAACCATGAAATTATCTTTTGTCTCCTTATTAGCAACCCTATTCATCAAGAAGAAAATGTCCATATCTATATAATTCATTGAATACAATCAACCAATGGGGTTCATGATCTTCATTAGGTTTTCTTATTGATGTTAATTGGTTGAATTCCAAAATAAACAATCCATCAGAACATTTCTGGTTTGGAACACTTGTCTTTTGGACCCAAACACACATTTTGACACAATGATCATGAGATTAACATTTATAACTAAATTACATAGTATATTAATTAAAACAAACATGTCGATGCACTATTGAAAATTTAAATGTGTTTAGTTTCATCACCCAAAGGACTCATTCATCTTAGTTTGCTTTTCGTACTAATGTGAAGTGGATTATTTTCCGAAATAATGAGTCCTTCTATTCACTTTTATGCTAAACACGCTCCTTTTTTTTTGTTACCAACACTATTTTTGTTGCAATAACCATGAAAATTACCTTTTTTCTCCTTATTAACTACTCTATTCATCAAGAAGAAAATGTCCATATCTTTACAATTCATTCAATACAATCAAACAATGGGGTTCATGATCTTCATTAGGGTTTCTTATTGATGTTAATTTAATTGGTTGAATTCCAAGATAAACAATCCCTCAGAACATTTCTAGTTTGGAAGACTTGTTTTTTGGTTCCAAAAAACACCATTTCAGATAATGATCATGACATTAACATTTATGACTAAATTACTTAGTATATTAATTAAAACACATATGTCATTCACAGAAAGCATTCATTCATCTTAGTTTGCCTTTCGTACTAATGTGAAGTGGTCTATTTCCAAAATAATGAGTCCTCCTATTCTATTTATGATAAACAAGCTCCTTTCATTGTTACAAGGACGATTTTTCTTGTAATAACCATGAAATAATCTTTTGTACCCTGATTAACAACCCTATTCATCAAGAAGAAAATGTCCATATCTATACAATTCATTCAATACAATCAAATAATGGGGTTCATGATCTTCATTAGGGTTTCTTATTGATGTTAATTGGTTGAATTCCACAATAAACAATCCCTCAGAACATTTCTGGTTTGGAACACTTGTCTTTTGGACCCAAACACACTTTTTGACACAATGATCATTAGATTAACATTTCTAACTAAATTACATAGTATATTTATCAAAACAAACATGTCGATGCACTATTGAAATCTTGAATGTGTCTAGTTTCATCACCCAAAGGACTCATTCATCTTAGTTTCCTTTTCGTACCAATGTGAAGTGGTTTATTTCCGAAATAATGAGTCCTTCTATTCACTTTATGCTAAACACGATCCTTTTGTTGTTACGAGCACTATTTTTGTTGCAATAACCATAAAATTATCTTTTTTCTCCTTATTAACTACTCTATTCATCAAGAAGAAAATGTCCATATCTATACAATTCATTCAATACAATTAAACAATGGGTTTCATGATCTTCATTAGGGTTTCTTATTGATGTTAATTGGTTGAATTCCAAAATAAACAATGCATCAGAACGTTTCTGGTTTGGGACACTTGTCTTTTGGACCCAAACACACTTTTTGACACAATGATCATTAGATTAACATTTATAACTAAATTACATAGTATATTTATCAAAACAAACATGTCGATGCACTATTGAAAATTTAAATGTGTTTAGTTTCATCACCCAAAGGACTCATTCATCTTAGTTTCCTTTTCGTACTAATGTGAAGTGGTTTATTTCCAAAATAATGAGTCCTCCTATTCACTTTATGCTAAACAAACTCCTTTTGTTGTTTCAAGCACTATTTTTCTTTTAATAACCATCAAATTATCTTTTGCCTACTTATTAAAACCTCTATTCATCAAGAAGAAAATGTCCATATCTTTACAATTCATTAAATACAATCAAACAATGGGGTTCATGATCTTCATTAGGGTTTCTTATTGATGTTAATTGGTTGAATTCCAAAATAAACAATCCCTCAGAACATTTCTAGTTTGGAAGACTTATCTTTTGGTTCCAAACACAGCTTTTGAGATAATGATCATGACATTAACATTTATGACTAAATTACTTAGTATATTAATTAAAACACATATGTCATTCACACAAAGCATTCATTCATCTTAGTTTGCCTTTCGTACTAATGTGAAGTGGTTTATTTCCTAAATAATGAGTCCTCCTATTCTCTTTTTCATAAACAAGCTCCTTTCATTGTTACAAGGACTATTTTTCTTGTAATAACCATGAAATTATCTTTTGTCTCCTTATTAGCAACCCTATTCATCAAGAAGAAAATGTCCATATCTATATAATTCATTGAATACAATCAACCAATGGGGTTCATGATCTTCATTAGGTTTTCTTATTGATGTTAATTGGTTGAATTCCAAAATAAACAATCCATCAGAACATTTCTGGTTTGGAACACTTGTCTTTTGGACCCAAACACACTTTTTGACACAATGATCATGAGATTAACATTTATAACTAAATTACATAGTATATTAATTAAAACAAACATGTCGATGCACTATTGAAAATTTAAATGTGTTTAGTTTCATCACCCAAAGGACTCATTCATCTTAGTTTGCTTTTCGTACTAATGTGAAGTGGATTATTTCCGAAATAATGAGTCCTTCTATTCACTTTATGCTAAACACGCTCCTTTTTTTGTTACCAACACTATTTTTGTTGCAATAACCATGAAATTACCTTTTTTCTCCTTATTAACTACTCTATTCATCAAGAAGAAAATGTCCATATCTTTACAATTCATTCAATACAATCAAACAATGGGGTTCATGATCTTCATTAGGGTTTCTTATTGATGTTAATTGGTTGAATTCCAAGATAAACAATCCCTCAGAACATTTCTAGTTTGGAAGACTTGTTTTTTGGTTCCAAAAACACCATTTCAGATAATGATCATGACATTAACATTTATGACTAAATTACTTAGTATATTAATTAAAACACATATGTCATTCACAGAAAGCATTCATTCATCTTAGTTTGCCTTTCGTACTAATGTGAAGTGGTCTATTTCCAAAATAATGAGTCCTCCTATTCTATTTATGATAAACAAGCTCCTTTCATTGTTACAAGGACGATTTTTCTTGTAATAACCATGAAATAATCTTTTGTACCCTGATTAACAACCCTATTCATCAAGAAGAAAATGTCCATATCTATACAATTCATTCAATACAATCAAATAATGGGGTTCATGATCTTCATTAGGGTTTCTTATTGATGTTAATTGGTTGAATTCCACAATAAACAATCCCTCAGAACATTTCTGGTTTGGAACACTTGTCTTTTGGACCCAAACACACTTTTTGACACAATGATCATGAGATTAACATTTATAACTAAATTACATAGTATATTAATTAAAACAAACATGTCGATGCACTATTGAAAATTTAAATGTGTTTAGTTTCATCACCCAAGGACTCATTCATCTTAGTTTGCTTTTCGTACTAATTGGAAGTGGTTTATTTCTGAAATAATGAGTCATTCTATTCACTTGATGCTAAACACGCTCCCTTTGTTGTTACGAGCAATATTTTAGTTGCAATAAAGATTAAATTATCTTTTTTCTCCTTATTAACTACACTATTCATCAAGAAGAAAATGTCCATATCTATACAATTCATTCAATACAATCAAACAATGGGGTTCATGATCTTCATTAGGGTTTCTTATTGATGTTAATTGGTTGAATTCCAAAATAAATAATCCATCAGAATATTTCTGGTTTGGGACACTTGTCTTTTGGACCCAAACACACTTTTCGACACAATGAATATTAGATTAACATTTATAACTAAATTACATAGTATATTAATCAAAACAAACATGTCGATGCACTATTGAAAATTTAAATGTGTTTAGTTTCATCACCCAAAGGACTCATTCATCTTAGTTTTCTTTTCGTACTAATGTGAAGTGGTTTATTTCCAAAATAATGAGTCCTTCTATTCACTTTATGCTAAACAAACTCCCTTTGTTGTTACGAGCAGTATTTTGCTTTTAATATCCATGAAATTATCTTTTGCCTACTTATGAACAACTCTATACATCAAGAAGAAAATGTCCATATCTTTACAATTCATTCAATACAATCAAACAATGGGGTTCATGATCTTCATTAGGTTTTCTTATTGATGTTAATTGGTTTACTTCCAAAATAAACAATCCCTCAGAACATTTCTGGTTTGGAACACTTGTCTTTTGGACCCAAACACACTTTTTGACACAATGATCATGAGATCAACATTTATAATTAAATTACATAGTATATTAATTAAAACAAACATGTCGATGCACTATTGAAAATTAAAATGTGTTTAGTTTCATCACCCAAAGGACTCATTCATCGTAGTTTGCTTTTCATACTAATGTGAAGTGGTTTTTTTCCGAAATAATGAGTCCTTCTATTCACTTTATGCTAAACACGATCCTTTTGTTGTTACGAGCACTATTTTTGTTGCAATAACTATGAAATTATCTTATTTCTCCTTATTAACTACTCTATTCATCAAGAAGAAAATGTCCATATCTATACAATTCATTCAATACAATTAAACAATGGGGTTCATGATCTTCATTAGGGTTTCTTATTGATGTTAATTGGTTGAATTCCAAAATAAACAATCCATCAGAACGTTTCTGGTTTGGGACACTTGTCTTTTGGACCCAAACACACTTTTTGACACAATGATCATTAGATTAACATTTATAACTAAATTACATAGTATATTTATCAAAACAAACATGTCGATGCACTATTGAAAATTTAAATGTGTTTAGTTTCATCACCCAAAGGACTCATTCATCTTAGTTTCCTTTTCGTACTAATGTGAAGTGGTTTATTTCCAAAATAATGAGTCCGCCTATTCACTTTATGCTAAACAAACTCCTTTTGTTGTTTCAAGCACTATTTTTCTTTTAATAACCATCAAATTATCTTTTGCCTACTTATTAACAACTCTATTCATCAAGAAGAAAATGTCCATATCTTTACAATTCATTCAATACAATCAAACAATGGGGTTCATGATCTTCATTAGGGTTTCTTATTGATGTTAATTGGTTGAATTCCAAAATAAACAATCCCTCAGAAAATTTCTAGTTTGGAAGACTTGTCTTTTGGTTCCAAACACACCTTTTTAGATAATGATCATGACATTAACATTTATGACTAAATTACTTAGTATATTAATTAAAGCACATATGTCATTCACACAAAGCATTCATTCATCTTAGTTTGCCTTTCGTACTAATGTGAAGTGGTTTATTTCCTAAATAATGAGTCCTCCTATTCTCTTTATGATAAACAAGCTCCTTTGATTGTTACAATGATGATTTTTCTTGTAATAACCATGAAATAATCTTTTGTCCCCTTATTAACAACCCTATTCATCAAGAAGAAAATGTCCATATCTATACAATTCATTCAATACAATCAAACAATGGGGTTCATGATCTTCATTAGGTTTTCTTATTGATGTTAATTGGTTGAATTCCACAATAAACAATCCCTCAGAACATTTCTGGTTTGGAACACTTGTCTTTTGGACCCAAACACACTTTTTGACACAATGATCATGAGATTAACATTTATAACTAAATTACATAGTATATTAATTAAAACAAACATGTCGACGCACTATTGAAAATTTAAATGTGTTTAGTTTCATCACCCAAAGGACTCATTCATCTTAGTTTGCTTTTCGTACTAATTGGAAGTGGTTTATTTCTGAAATAATGAGTCATTCTATTCACTTTATGCTAAACACGCTCCCTTTGTTGTTACGAGCACTATTTTTGTTGCAATAACCATGAAATTATCTTTTTTCTCCTTATTAACTACTCTATTCATCAAGAAGAAAATGTCCATATCTATACAATTCATTCAATACAATCAAACAATGGGGTTCATGATCTTCATTAGGGTTTCTTATTGATGTTAATTGGTTGAATTCCAAAATAAACAGTCCATCAGAACATTTCTGGTTTGGAACACTTGTCTTTTGGACCCAAACACACTTTTTGACACAATGATCATTATATTAACATTTATAACTAAATTACATATTATATTAATTAAAACAAACATGTCGATGCACTATTGAAAATTTAAATGTGTTTAGTTTCATCACCCAAAGGACTCATTCACCTTAGTTTGCTTTTCGTACTAATGTGAAGTGGTTTATTTCTGAAATAATGAGTCCTTCTAATCACTTTATGCTAAACACGCTGATTTTGTTTTTACAAGCACTATTTTTGTTGCAATAACCATGAAATTATCTTTTGTCTCCTTATTAACAACACTATTCATCAAGAAGGAAATGTCCATATCTATACAATTCATTCAATAGAATCAAACAATGGGGTTCATGATCTTCATTACGGTTTCTTATTGATGTTAATTGGTTGAATTCCAAACTAAACAATCTATCAGAACATTTCTAGTTTGGAACATTTGTCTTTTGGACCCAAACATACTTTTTGACACAATGATCATTAGATTAACATTTATAACTAAATTACATAGTATATTAATTAAAACAAACATGTCGATGCACTATTGAAAATTTAAATGTGTTTAGTTTCATCACCCAAAGGACTCATTCATCTTAGTTTGCTTTTCGTACTAATGTGAATTGGTTTATTTCCTAAATAATGAGTCCTTCTATTCACATTATGGAAAACAAGCTCCTTTTGTTGTTACAAGCAATATTTTTCATGCAATAACCACGAAATTATCTTTTGTCTCCATATTAACTACTCTATTCATCAAGAAGAAAATCTCCATATCTTTACAATTAATTCAATACAATCAAACAATGGATTTCATCATCTTCATTAGTGTTTCTTATTGATGTTAATTGGTTGAATTCCAAAATAAACAATCCCTCAGAACATTTCTAGTTTGGAAGACTTGTCTTTTGGTTCCAAACACACCTTTTCCGATAATGATCATGACATTAACATTTATGACTAAATTACTTAGTATATTAATTAAAACACATATGTCATTCACACAAAGCATTCATTCATCTTAGTTTGCCTTTTGTACTAATGTGAAGTGGTTTATTTCCTAAATAATGAGTCCTCCTATTCTCTTTATGATAAACAAGCTCCTTTCATTGTTACAAGGACGATTTTTCTTGTAATAACCATGAAATAATCTTTTGTCCCCTTATTAACAACCCTATTCATCAAGAAGAAAATGTCCATATCTATACAATTCATTCAATACAATCAAACAATGGGGTTCATGATCTTCATTAGGTTTTCTTATTGATGTTAATTGGTTGAATTCCACAATAAACAATCCCTCAGAACTATTCTGGTTTGGAACACTTGTCTTTTGGACCCAAACACACTTTTTGACACAATGATCATGAGATTAACATTTAAAACTAAATTACATAGTATATTAATTAAAACAAACATGTCGATGCACTATTGAAAATTTAAATGTGTTTAGTTTGATCACCCAAAGGACTCATTCATCTTAGTTTGCTTTTCGTACTAATTGGAAGTGGTTTATTTCCGAAATAATGAGTCATTCTATTCACTTTATGCTAAACACGCTCCCTTTGTTGTTACGAGCACTATTTTTGTTGCAATAAAGATTAAATTATCTTGTTTCTCCTTATTAACTACTCTATTCATCAAGAAGAAAATGTCCATATCTATACAATTCATTCAATACAATCAAACAATGGGGTTCATGATCTTCATTAGGGTTTCTTATTGATGTTAATTGGTTGAATTCCAAAATAAACAATCCATCAGAACATTTCTGGTTTGGGACACTTGTCTTTTGGACCCAAACACACTTTTTGACACAATGATCATTAGAGTAACATTTATAACTAAATTACATAGTATATTCATCAAAACAAACATGTCGATGCACTATTGAAAATTTAAATGTGTTTAGTTTCATAACCCAAAGGACTCATTCATCTTAGTTTGTTTTTCGTACTAATGTGAAGTGGTTTATTTCCAAAATAAAGAGTCCATCTATTCACTTTATGCTAAACAAGCTCCTTTTATTGTTACAAGTACTATTTTTCTTGTCATAACCATGAAATTATCTTTTGTCTACTTATTAACAACTCTATTCATCAAGAACAAAATGTCCATATCTATACAATTCATTCAATACCATCAAACAATGGGGTTCATGATCTTTATTAGGGTTTCTTATTGATGTTAATTGGTTGAATTCCAAAATAAACAATCCATCAGAACATTTCTGGTTTGGAATACTTGTCTTTTGGACACAAACACACTTTTTGACACAATGATCATTAGATTAACATCTACAACTAAATTACATAGTATATTACTTAAAACAAACATGTCGATGCACTATTGAAAATTTAAATGTGTTTAGTTTCATCACCCAAAGGACTCATTCATCTTAGTTTGCTTTTCCTACTAATGTGAAGAGGTTTATTTCTGAAATAATGAGTCCTTCTATTCACTTTATGCTAAACACACTAATTTTATTGTTAGAAGCACAATTTTTGTTGCAATAACCATGAAATTATCTTTTGTCTCCTTATTAACAATACTATTCATCAAGAAGAAAATGTCCATATCTATACAATTCATTCAATAGAAGCAAACCATGGGGTTAATGATCTTCATTGGGGTTTCTTATTGATGTTAATTGGTTGAATTCCAAACTAAACAATCCATCAGAACATTTCCGGTTTGGAACACTTGTCTTTTGACCCAAACACACTTTTTGACTCAATGATCATTAGATTAACATTTATAACTAAATTACATAGTATATTAATTAAAACAAACATGTCGATGCACTATTGAAAATTTAAATGTGTTTAGTTTCATCACCCAAAGGACTCATTCATCTTGGTTTGCCTTTCGTACTAATGTGAATTGGTTTATTTCCTAAATAATGAGTCCTTCTATTCACTTTATGCAAAACAAGCTCCTTTTGTTGTTACAAGCACTATTTTTCATGCAATAACCATGAAATTATCTTTTGTCTCCTTATTAACAACACTATTCATCAAGAAGAAAATGTCCATATCTATACAATTCATTCAATACAATCAAACAATGGGGTTCATGATCTTCATTACGGTTTCTTATTGATGTTAATTGGTTGAATTCCAAAATAAACAATCCATCAGAACATTTCTGGATTGGAACGCTTGTATTTTGGACCCAAACAAACTTTTTGACACAATGATCATTAGATTAACATTTATAACTAAATTACATAGTGTATTAATTAAAACAAACATGTCGATGCACTATTGAAAATTTGAATGTGTTTAGTTTCATCACCCAAAGGACTCATTCATCTTAGTCTGCTTTTCGTACTAATGTGAATTGGTTTATTTCCTAAATAATGAGTCCTTCTATTCACTTTATGCAAAACAAGCTCCTTTTGTTGTTACAAGAACAATTTTTCATGCAATAACCATGAAATTATCTTTTGTCTCCCTATTAACAACTCTATTCATCAAGAAGAAAATGTCCATATCTATACAATTCATTCTATACAATCAAACAATGGGGTTCATGATCTTCATTAGGGTTTCTTATTGATGTTAATTGGTTGAATTCCAAAATAAACAATCCATCAGAACATTTCTGGTTTGGAACACTTGTCTTTTGGACCCGAACACACTTTTTGACTCAATGATCATTAGATTAACATTTATAACTAAATTACATAGTATATTAATTAAAACAAACATGTCGATGCACTATTGAAAATTTAAATGTGTTTAGTTTCATCAGCCAAAGGACACATTCATCTTAGTTTGCTTTTCGTACTAATGTGAATTGGTTTATTTCCTAAATAATGAGTCCTTCTATTCACTTTATGCAAAACAAGCTCCTTTTGTTGTTACAAGCACTATTTTTCATGCAATAACCATGAAATTATCTTTTGTCTCCTTATTAACAACTCTATTCATCAAGAAGAAAATGTCCATATATATACAATTCATTCAATACAATCAAACAATGGGGTTCATGATCTTCATTAGGGTTTCTTATTGATGTTAATTGGTTGAATTCCAAAATAAAAAATCCATCAGAACATTTCTGGTTTGGAACACTGCCCTTTTGTACCCAAACACATTTTTTGACACAATGATCATTAGATTAACATTTATAACTGAATTACATATTATATTAATTAAAACAAACATGTCGATGCACTATTGAAAATTTAAATGTGTTTAGTTTGATCACCCAAAGGACTCATTCATCTTAGTTTGCTTTTCGTACTAATGTGAAGTGGTTTATTTCCGAAATAATGAGTCCTTCTAATTACTTTATGCTAAACACGCTGATTTTGTTATTACAAGCACTATTTTTGTTGCAATAACCATGAAATTATCTTTTATCTCCTTATTAACAACACTATTCATCAAGAAGGAAATGTCCATATCCATACAATTCATTCAATAGAATCAAACAATGGGGTTCATGATCTTCATTACGGTTTCTTATTGATGTTAATTGGTTGAATTTCAAACTAAACAATCCATCAGAACATTTCTGGTTTGGAACACTTGTCTTTTGGACCCAAACACACTTTTTGACACAATGATCATGAGATTAACATTTATAACTAAATTACATAGTATATTAATTAAAACAAACATGTCGATGCACTATTGAAAATTTGAATGTGTTTAGTTTCATCACCCAAAGGACTCATTCATCTTAGTCTGCTTTTCGTACTAATGTGAATTGGTTTATTTCCTAAATAATGAGTCCTTCTATTCACTTTATGCAAAACAAGCTCCTTTTGTTGTTACAAGTACTATTTTTCATGCAATAACCATGAAATTATCTTTTGTCTCCCTATTAACAACTCTATTCATCAAGAAGAAAATGTCCATATCTATACAATTCATTCAATACAATCAAACAATGGGGTTCATGATCTTCATTAGGGTTTCTTATTGATGTTAATTGGTTGAATTCCAAAATACACAATCCATCAGAACATTTCTGGTTTGGAACACTTGCCTTTTGTACCCAAACACATTTTTTGACACAATGATAATTAGATTAACATTTATAACTAAATTACATATTATATTAATTAAAACAAACAGGTTGATGCGCTATTGAAAATTTAAATGTGTTTAGTTTGATAAACCAAAGGACTCATTCATCGTAGTTTGCTTTTCGTACTAATGTGTAGTGGTTTATGTCCGAGATAATGAGTCCTTCTATTCACTTTAAGCTAAACACGCTCCTTTTGTTGTTACAAGCACTATTTTTGTTGTAATAACCATGAAATTATCTTTTGTCTCCTTATTAACAACTCTATTCTTCAAGAAGAAAATGTCCATATCTGTACAATTCATTCAATAGAATCAAACAATGGGGTTCATGATCTTCATTAGGGTTTCTTATTGATTTTATTTGGTTGAATTCCAAAATAAACAATCCATCAGAACATTTCTGGTTTGGAACACTTGTCTTTTGCACCCAAACACACTTTTTGACACAATGATCATGAGATTAACATTTATAAATAAATTACATATTGTATTAATTAAAACAAACATGTCGATGCACTATTGAAAATTTAAATGTGTTTAGTTTGATCACCCAAAGGACTCATTCATCTTAGTTTGCTTTTCGTACTAATGTGAAGTGGTTTATTTCCGAAATAATGAGTCCTTCTATTCACTTTATGCTAAACACGCTGATTTTGTTGTTACAAGCACTATTTTTGTTGCAATAACCATGAAATTATCTTTTGTCTCCTTATTAACAACACTATTCATCAAGAAGAAAATGTCCATATCTATACAATTCATTCAATACAATCAAACAATGGGGTTCATGATCTTCATTAGGGTTTCTTATTGATGTTAATTGGTTGAATTCCAAACTAAACAATCCATCAGAACATTTCTGGTTTGGAACACTTGTCTTTTGGACCCAAACACACTTTTTGACACAATGATCATTAGATTAACATCTATAACTAAATTACATAGCATATTAATTAAAACAAACTTGTCGATGCACTATTGAAAATTTGAATGTGTTTAGTTTCATCACCCAAAAGACTCATTCATCTTAGTCTGCTTTTCGTACTAATGTGAAGTGGTTTATTTCCAAAATAATGAGTCCTTCTATTCACTTTATGCTAAACACAATGATTTTGTTGTTACAAGCACTATTTTTGTTGCAATAACCATGAAATTATCTTTTGTCTCCTTATTAACAACACTATTCATCAAAAAGAAAATGTCCATATCTATACAATTGATTCAATACAATCAAACAATGGGGTTCATGATCTTCATTATGATTTCTTATTGATGTTAATTGGTTGAATTCCAAACTAAACAATCCATCAGAATATTTCTAGTTTGGAACACTTGTCTTTTGGACCCAAACACACTTTTTGACACAATGATCATTAGATTAACATTTATAACTAAATTACATAGTATATTAATTAAAACAAAGATGTCGATGCACTATTGAAAATTTAAAAGTGTTTAGTTTGGTCACCCAAAGGACTCATTCATCTTAGTTTGCTTTTCGTACTAATGTGAATTGGTTTATTTCCTAAATAATGAGTCCTTCTATTCACTTTATGCAAAACAAGCTCCTTTTGTTGTTACAAGCACTATTTTTCATGCAATAACCATGAAATTATCTTTTGTCTCCTTATTAACAACTCTATTCATCAAGAAGAAAATGTCCATATATATACAATTCATTCAATACAATCAAACAATGGGGTTCATGATCTTCATTAGGGTTTCTTATTGATGTTAATTGGTTGAATTCCAAAATAAAAAATCCATAAGAACATTTTTGGTGTGGAACACTTCCCTTTTGTACCCAAACACATTTTTTGACACAATGATCATTAGATTAACATTTATAACTAAATTACATATTATATTAATTAAAACAAACATGTCGATGCACTATTGAAAATTTAAATGTGTTTAGTTTGATCACCCAAAGGACTCATTCATCTTAGTTTGCTTTTCGTACTAATGTGTAGTGGTTTATCTCCGACATAATGAGTCCTTCTATTCACTTTAAGCTAAACACGCTCCTTTTGTTGTTACAAGCATTACTTTTGTTGCAATAACCATGAAATTATCTTTTGTCTCCTTATTAACAACTCTATTCATCAAGAAGAAAATGTCCATATCTATACAACTCATTCAATACAATCAAACAATGGGGTTCATGATCTTCATTAGGGTTTCCTATTGATTTTAATTGGGTGAATTCCTAAATAAACAATCCATCAGAGCATTTCTGGTTTGGAACACATGTCTTTCGGGCTCGAACACACTTTTTGACACAATGATCATTAGATTAACATCTATAACTAAATTGCCTAGTATATTAATTAAAACAACATGTCGATGCACCAGTGAAAATTTAAATGTGTTTAGTTTCATCACCCAAAGGACTGATTCATCTTAGTTTGCTTTTCGTACTAATGTGAAGTGGTTTATTTCCGAAATAATGAGTCCTTCTATTCACTTTATGCTAAACACGACTCTTTTGTTGTTACAAGTACTATTTTTGTTGCAATAACCATGAAATTATCTTTTGTCTCCTTATTAATAACTTTATTCATCAAGAAGAAAATGTCCATATCTATACAATTCATTCAATAGAATTAAACAATGGGGTTCATGATCTTCATTAGGTTTTCTTATTGATGTTAATTGGTTGAATTCCAATATAAACAATCCAACAGAACATTTCTGGTTTGGAAGACTTGTCTTTTGGACCCAAACACACGTTTTGACACAATGATCATTAGATTAACATCTATAACTAAATTACATAGTATATTAATTAAACTAGACATGTCGATGCACTATTGAAAATTTAAATGTGTTTAGTTTCATCACCTAAAGGACTCATTCATCTTAGTTTGCTTTTCGTACTAATGTGAAGTGGTTTATTTCCGAAAAAATGAGTCCTTCTATTCACTTTATGCTAAACAAGCTCCTTTTGTTGTTACAAGCACTATTTTTCATGCAATAACCATGAAATTATCTTTTGTCTCCTTATTAACAACTCTATTTATCAAGAAGAAAATGTCCATATCTATACAATTCATTCAACACAATCAAACAATGGGGTTCATGATATTCATTAGGGTTTCTTATTGATGTTAATTGGTTGAATTCCAAAATAAACAAACCAACAGAATATGTCTGGTTTGGAACACTTGTCTTTTGGACCCAAACACACTTTTTGACACAATGATCATTAGATTAACATCTATAACTAAATTACATAGTATATTAATTAAACTAGACATGTCGCTGCACTATTGAAAATTTAAATGTGTTTAGTTTCATCACCTAAAGGACTCATTCATCTTAGTTTGTTTTTCATACTAATGTGAAGTGGTTTATTTCCGAAATAATGAGTCCTTCTATTCACTTTATGCTAAACAAGCTCCTTTTATTTTTACAAGCACTATTTTTGTTGCAATAACAATGAAATTATCTTTTGTCTCCTTATGAACAACTCTATTCATCAAGAAGAAAATGTCCATATCTATACAATTCATTCAATAGAATCAAACAATGGGGTTCATGATATTCATTAGGGTTTCTTATTGATGTTAATTGGTTGAATTCCAAAATAAACAATCCCTGAGAACATTTCTGGTTTGGAACACTTGTCTTTTGGACCCAAACACACTTTTTGACACAATGATCATGAGAGTAACATTTATAAATAAATTACATATTATATTAATTAAAACAAACATGTCGATGCACTATTGAAAATTTAAATGTGTTTAGTTTCATCACCCAAAGGACTCATTCATCTTAGTTTGCATTTCGTACTAATGTGAAGTGGTTTATTTCCAAAATAATGAGTCCATCTATTCACTTTATGCTAAACAAACTCCTTTTGTTGTTACAAGCACTATTTTTCTTTTAATAACCATCAAATTATCTTTTGCCTACTTATTAACAACTCTATTTATCAAGAAGAAAATGTCCATATCTATACAATTCATTCAATACAATCAAACAATGGGGTTCATGATCTTCATTAGGGTTTCTTATTCATGTTAATTGGTTGAATTTCAAAATAAACAATCCCTTAGAAAATTTCTAGTTTGGAAGACTTGTCTTTTGGTTCAAAACGTACCTTTTGACATAATGATCATGAGATTAACATTTATGACTAAATTACATAGTATATTAATTAAAACAAATATGTCAATCACACAAAGCATTCATTCATGTTAATTTGCATTTCGTAATAAGGTGAAGTGGCTTATTTCCTTAATAATGAGTCTTTCTATTCACTTTATGCTAACAGGCTCCATTTGATGTTACAAGCACTATTTTTCATGCAATAACCATGAAATTATCTTTTGTCTCCTTATTAACAACTCTATTCATCAAGAAGAAAATGTCCATATCTATACAATTCATTCAATAGAATCAAACAATGGGGTTAATGATCTTCATTAGGGTTTCTTATTGATGTTAATTGGTAGAATTCCAAAATAAACAATCCCACAGAACATTTCTGGTTTGGAACACTTGTCTTTTGGACCCAAACACACTTTTTGACACAATAATCATAAGATTAACATTTATAACTAAATTACATATTATATTAATTAAAACAAACATGTCGATGCACTATTGAAAATTTAAATGTGTTTAGTTTCATCACCCAAAGGACTCATTCATCTTAGTTAGCTTTTCGTACTAATGTGAAGTGGTTTATTTCCAAAATAATGAGTCCTTCTATTCACTTTATGCTAAACAAACTCCTTTTGTTCTTACAAGCACTATTTTTCTTTTAATAACCATCAAATTATCTTTTTCCTACTTATTAACAAATTTATTTATCAAGAAGAAAATGTCCATATCTATACAATTCATTCAATACAATCAAACAATGAGGTTCATGATCTTCATTAGGGTTTCTTATTAATGTTAATTGGTTGAATTTCAAACTAAACAATCCCTTAGAACATTTCTAGTTTGGAAGACTTGTCTTTTGGTTCCAAACGTACCTTTTGACATAATGATCATGAGATTAACATTTATGACTAAATTACATAGTATATTAATTAAAACAAATATGTCAATCACACAAAGCATTCATTCATGTTAATTTGCATTTCGTAATAAGGTGAAGTGGCTTATTTCCTAAATAATGAGTCTTTCTATTCACTTTATGCTAAGAGGCTCAATTTGATGTTACAAGCACTATTTTTCATGCAATAACCATGAAATTATCTTTTGTCTCCTTATTAACAACTCTATTCATCAAGAAGAAAATGTCCATATCTATAAAATTCATTCAATACTATCAAACAATGGGGTTCATGATCTTCATTAGGTTTTCTTATTGGTGTTAATTGGTTGAATTCCAAAATAAAGAATCCAACAGAACATTTCTGGTTTAGAACACTTGTCTTTTGGACCCAAACACACTTTTTGACACAATGATCATTAGATTAACATTTATAAATAAATTACATAGTATATTAATTAAAACAAACCTATCGATGCACTATTGAAAATTTGAATGTGTTTAATTTCATCATCACCCAAAGAACTCATTCATCTTAGTTTGCTTATCGTACTAAAGTGAATTGGTTTATTTCCTAAATAATGAGTCCTTCTATTCGCTTTATGCTAAACAAGCTCCTTTTGTTGTTACAAGAACTATTTTTGTTGTAATAACCATGAAATTATCTTTTGTCTCATTATTAACAACTCTATTCATCAAGAAGAAGATGTCCATATCTGTACAATTCATTCAATACAATCAAACAATGGGGTTCATGATGTTCATTAGGGTTTCTTATTGATGTTAATTGGTTGAATTCCAAAATAAACAATCCCTCAGAACATTTCTGGTTTGAAACACTTGTCTTTTGTACCCAAACACACTTTTTGACTCAATGATCACTAGATTAACATCTATAACTAAATTACGTAGTATTAATTAAAACAAACATGTCGATGCACTGTTGAAAATTTAAATGTGTTTAGCTTCATCACCCAAAGGACTCATTCATCTTAGTTTGCTTTTCGTACTAATGTGAAGTAGTTTATTTCCAAAATAATGAGTCCTTCTATTCACTTTATGCTAAACAAGCTCCTTTTGTTGTTACAAGTACTATTTTTCTTGTAATAACCATGAAATTAGCTTTTGTCTACTTATTAACAACTCTATTCATCAAGAAGAAAATGTCAATATCTATACATTTCATTCAATACCATCAAACAATGGGGTTCATGAACTTCATTAGGGTTTCTTATTGATGTTATTTGGTTGAATTCCAAAATAACCAATCCATCAGAACATTTCTGGTTTGGAACACTTGTCTTTTGGACCCAAACACACTTTTTGACACAATGATCATGAGATTAACATTTATAACTAAATTACATATTATATTAATTAAAACAAACATGTCGATGCACTATTGAAAATTTAAATGTGCTTAGTTTCATCACCCAAAGGACTCATTCATCTTAGTTTGCTTTTTGTACTAATGTGAAGTGGTTTATTTCCAAAATAATGAGTCCTTCTATTCACTTTATGCTAAACAAACTCCTTTTGTTGTTACAAGCACTATTTGTCTTTTAATAACCATCAAATTATCTTTTGCCTACTTATTAACAACTCTATTTATCATGAAGAAAATGTCCATATCTATACAATTCATTCAATACAATCAAACAATGGGGTTCATGATCTTCATTAAGGTTTCTTATTCATGTTAATTGGTTGAATTTCAAAATAAACAATCCCTTAGAACATTTCTATTTTGGAAGACTTGTCTTTTGGTTCCAAATGTACCTTTTGACATAATGATCATGAGATTAACATTTATGACTAAATTACATAGTATATTAATTAAAACAAATATGTCAATCACACAAAGCATTGATTCATGTTAATTTGCATTTCGTAATAACATGAAGTGGCTTATTTCCTAAATAATGAGTCTTTCTATTCACTTTATGCTAATAGGCTCCATTTGTTGTTACAAGCACTATTTTTATTGCAATAACCATGAAATTATCTTTTGTCTCCTTATTAACAACACTATTCATCAAGAAGAAAATGTCCATATCTATACAATTCATTCAATAAAATCAAACAATGGGGTTCATGATCTTCATTAGGGTTTCTTATTGATGTTAATTGGTTTAATTGCAAAATAAACAATCCAACAAAACATTTCTGGTTTGGAACACTTGTCTTTCGGACACAAACACACTTTTTGACACAATGATCATTAGATTAACATTTATAACTAAATTACATAGTATATTAATTAAAACAAACATGTCGATGCACTATTGAAAATTTAAATGTGTTTAGTTTGATCACCCAAAGGCCTCATTCATCTTAGTTTGCTTTTCGTACTAATGTGATTTGGTTTATTTCCTAAATAATGAGTCCTTCTATTCACTTTATGCCAAACAAGCTCCTTTTGTTGCTACAAGCACTATTTTTGTTGCAATAACCATGAAATTATCTTTTGTCTCCTTATTAACAACTCTATTTATCAAGAAGAAAATGTCCATATCTGTACAATTCATTCAATACAATCAAACAATGGGGTTCATGATCTTCATTAGGGTTTCTTATTGATTTAATTGGTTGAATTCAAAAATAAACAAACCAACAGAACATTTCTGGTTTGGAACACTTGTCTTTTGGACCCAAACACACTTTTTGAAACAATGATCATTAGATTAACATCTATAACTAAATTACATAGTATATTAATTAAAACAAACATGTCGATGCACCAGTGAAAATTTAAATGTGTTTAGTTTCATCACCCAAAGGACTCATTCATCTTAGTTTGCTTTTCGTACTAATGTGAAGGGGTTTATTTCTGAAATAATGAGTCCTTCTATTCACTTTATTCTAAACACGACTCTTTTGTTGTTACAAGTACTATTTTTGTTGCAATAACCATGAAATTATCTTTTGTCTCCTTATTAATAACTCTATTCATCAAGAAGAAAATGTCCATATCTATACAATTCATTCAATAGAATCAAACAATGGGGTTCATGATCTTCATTAGGTTTTCTTATTGATGTTAATTTGTTGAATTCCAAAATAAACAATCCAAAAGAAAATTTCTGGTTTGGAAGACTTGTCTTTTGGAGCCAAACACACTTTTTGATACAATGATCATTAGATTAACATCTATAACTAAATTACATAGTATATTAATTAAAACAAAAATGTCGATGCACTATTGAAAATTTAAATGTGTTTAGTTTCATCACCCAAAGGACTCATTCATCTTGGTTTGATTTTCGTACTAATGTGAAGTGGTTGATTTCCGTAATAATGAGTCCTTCTATTTACTTTATGCTAAACACACTGATTTTGTTGTTACAAGCACAATTTTTGTTGCAATAACCATGAAATTATCTTTTGTCTCCTTATTAACAACACTATTCATCAAGAACAAAATGTCCATATCTATACAATTCATTCAATACAATCAAACAATGGGGTTCATGATCGTCATTAGGGTTTCTTATTGATGTTAATTGGTTGAATTGCAAAATAAACAAACCAACAGAACATTTCTGGTTTGGAACACATGTCTTTTGGATCCAAACACACTTTTTGACACAATGATCATGAGATTAACATCTATAACTAAATTACATAGTATATTAATTAAAACAAACATGTCGATGCACTAGTGAAAATTTAAATGTGTTTAGTTTGATCACCCAAAAAACTCATTCATCTTAGTTTGCTTTTCGTACTAATGTGAAGTGGTTTATTTCCGAAATAATGAGTCCTTCTATTCACTTTACGCTAAACACCCTGATTTTGTTGTTACAAGCACTATTTTTGTTGCAATAACCATGAAATTATCGTTTGTCTCCTTATTAACAACACTATTGATCAAGAAGAAAATGTCCATATCTATACAATTCATTCAATACAATCAAACAATGGGGTTCATGATCGTCATTAGGGTTTCTTATTGATGTTAATTGGTTGAATTACAAAATAAACAAACCAACAGAACATTTCTGGTTTGGAACACATGTCTTTTGGAGCCAAACACACTTTTTGACACAATGATCATTAGATTAAAATCTATAACTAAATTACATAGTATATTAATTAAAACAAACATGTCGATGCACTATTCAAAATTTAAATGTGTTTAATTTGATCACCCAAAGAACTCATTCATCTTAGTTTGCTTTTCGTACTAATGTGAAGTGGTTTATTTCTGAAATAATGAGTCCTTCTATTCACTTTATGCTAAACACCCTGATTTTGTTGTTACAAGCACTATTTTTCATCCAATAACCATGAAATTATCTTTTGTCTCATTATTAACAACACTATTCATCAAGAACAAAATGTCCATATCTATACAATTCATTCAATACAATCAAACAATGGGGTTCATGATCGTCATTAGGGTTTCTTATTGATGTTAATTGGTTGAATTCCAAAATAAACAAACCAACAGAACATTTCTAGTTTGGAACACTTGTCTTTTGGTCCCAAACACAGTTGTTGACATAATGATCATTATATTAACATCTATAACTAAATTACATAGTATATTAATTAAAACAAACATCTCGATGCACTATTGAAAATTTAAATTTGTTTAGTTTCATCACCCAAAGGACTCATTCATCTTAGTTTGCTTTTCCTACTAATGTGAAGAGGTTTATTTCTGAAATAATGAGTCCTTCTATTCACTTTATGCTAAACACACTGATTTTGTTGTTACAAGCACTATTTTTCATGCAATAACCATGAAATTATCTTTTGTCTCCTTATTAACAACTCTATTTATCAAGAAGAAAATGTCCATATCTATACAATTCATTCAATACAATCAAAAAATGGGGTTCATAATCTTCATTAGGGTTTCCTATTGATGTTAATTGATTGAATTTCAAAATAAACAATCCATCAGAACATTTCTGGTTTGGAACACTTGTCTTTTGAACCCAAACACACTTTTTGACACAATGATCATTAGATTAAGATTTGTAACTAAATTACATAGTATATTAATTAAAACAAACATGTCGACGCACTATTGAAAATTTAAATGTGTTTAGTTTCATCACCCAAAGGACTCATTCATCTTAGTTTTGCTTTTCGTACTAATGTGAATTGGTTTATATTTCCTAAAATAATGAGTCCTTCTATTCACTTTATCCTAAACAAGCTCCTTTTGTTGTTGCAAGCACTATTTTTCATGCAATAACCATGAAATTATCTTTTGTCTCCTTATTAACAACTCTATTCATCAAGAAGAAAATGTCCATATCTATACAATTCATTCAATACAATCAAACAATGGGGTTCATGATCGTCATTAGGGTTTCTTATTGATGTTAATTGGTTGAATTTCAAAATAAACAAACCAACAGAACATTTCTGGTTTGGAACACATGTCTTTTGGACCCAAACACAGTTTTTGACACAATGATCATTAGATTAACATATATAACTAAATTACATAGTATATTAATTAAAACAAACATGTCGATGCACTATTGAAAATTTAAATGTGTTTAGTTTCATCACCCAAAGGACTCATTCATCTTAGTTTGATTTTCGTACTAATGTGAAGTGGTTTATTTCTGAAATAATGAGTCCTTCTATTTACTTTATGCTAAACACACTGATTTTGTTGTTACAAGCACAATTTTTGTTGCAATAACCATGAAATTATCTTTTGTCTCCTTATTAACAACACTATTCATCAAGAAAAAAATGTCCATATCTATACAATTCATTCAATACAATCAAACAATGGGGTTTATGATCTTCATTAGGTTTTCTTATTGATGTTAATTGGTTGAATTCATAAATAAACAATGCCTCAGAACTTTTCTGGTTTGGAACACTTGTCTTTTGGACCCAAACACACTTTTTGACACAATGATCATGAGATTAACATTTATAACTAAATTACATATTATATTAATTAAAACAAACATGTCGATGCACTATTAAAAATTTAAATGTGTTTAGTGTTTCCTATTGATGTTAATTAATTGAATTCCAAAATAAACAATCCATCAGAACATTTCTGGTTTGGAACACTTGTCTTTTGGACCCAAACACACTTTTTGACACAATGATCATTAGATTAACATTTATTAGTAAATTACATAGTATATTAATTAAAACAAAAACATGTCGATGCACTATTGAAAATTTAAATGTGTTTAGTTTCATCACCCAAAGGACTCATTCATCTTAGTTTGCTTTTTCGTACTAATGTGAAATTGGTTTATTTTCCTAAATAATGAGTCCTTCTATTCCCTTTTATGCTAAACAAGCTCCTTTTGTTGTTACAAGCACTATTTTTGATGCAATAACCATGAAATTATCTTTTGTCTCCTTATTAACAACTCTATTTATCAAGAAGAAAATGCCATATCTATACAATTCATTCAATACAATCAAACAATGGGGTTCGTGATCTTCATTAGGGTTTTCTTATTGATGTTAATATGGAAATTTAAATGTGTTTAGTTTTATCACCCAAAGGACTCATTTATCTTAGTTTGCTTTTCGTACTAATGTGAAGTGGTTTATTTCCGAAATAATGAGTCCTTCTATTCACTTTATGCTAAACAAGCTACTGTTGTTGTTACAAGCACTATTTTTCATGCAATAACCATGAAATTATCTTTTGTCTCCTTATTAACAACTCTATTTATCAAGAAGAAAATGTCCATATCTATACAATTCATTCAATACAATCAAAAAATGGGGTTCATAATCTTCATTAGGGTTTCCTATTGATGTTAATTGATTGAATTTCAAAATAAACAATCCATCAGAACATTTCTGGTTTGGAACACTTGTCTTTTGAACCCAAACACACTTTTTGACACAATGATCATTAGATTAAGATTTGTAATAACTAAATTACATAGTATATTAATTAAAACAAACATGTCGACGCGCACTATTGAAAATTTAAATGTGTTTAGTTTCATCACCCAAAGGACTCATTCATCTTAGTTTGCTTTTCGTACTAACGTGAATTGGTTTATTTCCTAAATAATGAGTCCTTCTATTCACTTTATGCTAAACAAGCTCTTTTTGTTGTTGTTGCAAGCACTATTTTTCATGCAATATAACCATGAAATTATCTTTTGTCTCCTTATTAAACAACTCTATTCATCAAGAAGAAAATGTCCATATCTATACAATTCATTCAATACAATCAAACAATGGGGTTCATGATCGTCATTAGGGTTTCTTATTGATGTTAATTGGTTGAATTTCAAAATAAACAAACCAACAGAACATTTCTGGTTTGGAACACATGTCTTTTGGACCCAAACACAGTTTTTGACACAATGATCATTAGATTAACATCTATAACTAAATTACATAGTATATTAATTAAAACAAACATGTCGATGCACTATTCAAAATTTAAATTTGTTTAATTTGATCACCCAAAGAACTCATTCATCTTAGTTTGCATTTCGTACTAATGTGAAGTGGTTTATTTCTGAAATAATGAGTCCTTCTATTCACTTTACGCTAAACACCCTGATTTTGTTGTTACAAGCACTATTTTTCATGCAATAACCATGAAATTATCTTTTGTCTCCTTATTAACAACACTATTCATCAAGAACAAAATGTCCATATCTATACAATTCATTGAATACAATCAAACAATGGGGTTCATGATCGTCATTAGGATTTCTTATTGATGTTAATTGGTTGAATTCCAAAATAAACAAACCAACAGAACATTTCTAGTTTGGAACACTTGTCTTTTGGTCCCAAATACAGTTGTTGACATAATGATCATTATATTAACATCTATATAACTAAATTACATAGTATATTAATTAAAACAAATATGTCGATGTGCACTTTTGAAAATTTAAATTTGTTTAGTTTCATCACCCAAAGGACTCATTCATCTTTGTTTGCTTTTCGTACTAATTTGAATTGGTTTATTTCCAAAATAATGAGTCCTTCTATTCATTTTATGCTAAACAAGATCCTTTTGTTGTTACAAGCACTGTTTTTCATGCAATAACCATGAAATTATCTTTTGTCTCCTTATTAACAACTCTATTTATCAAGAAGAAAATGTCCATATCTATACAATTCATTCAATACAATCAAACAATGGGGTTCATGATCTTCATTAGTGTTTCCTATTGATGTTAATTAATTGAATTCCAAAATAAAGAATCCATCAGAACATTTCTGGTTTGGAACACTTGTCTTTTGGTCCCAAACACAGTTGTTGACATAATGATCATTATATTAACATCTATAACTAAATTACATAGTATATTAATTAAAACAAACATGTCGATGCACTATTGAAAATTTAAATTTGTGTAGTTTCATCACCCAAAGGACTCATTCATCTTTGTTTGCTTTTCGTACTAATTTGAATTGGTTTATTTCCTAAATAATGAGTCCTTCTATTCATTTTATGCTAAGCAAGATCCTTTTGTTGTTACAAGCACTGTTTTTCATGCAATAACCATGAAATTATCTTTTGTCTCCTTATTAACAACTATATTTATCAAGAAGAAAATGTCCATATCTATACAATTCATTCAATACAATCAAACAATGGGGTTCATGATCTTCATTAGGGTTTCTTATTGATGTTAATTAATTGAATTCCAAAATAAACAATCCATCAGAACATTTCTGGTTTGGAACACTTGTCTTTTGTACCCAAACACACTTTTTGACACAATGATCATTAGATTAACATTTATTAGTAAATTACATAGTATATTAATTAAAACAAACATGTCGATGCACTATTGAGAATTTAAATGTGTTTAGTTTGATCACCCAAAGAACTCATTCATCTTAGTTTGCTTTTCGTACTAATGTGAAGTGGTTTATTTCTGAAATAATGAGTCCTTCTATTCACTTTATGCTAAACACCCTGATTTTGTTGTTAAAAGCACTATTTTTCATGCAATAACCATGAAATTATCTTTTGTCTCCTTATTAACAACACTATTCATGAAGAACAAAATGTCCATATCTATACAATTCATTCAATACAATCAAACAATGGGGTTCATGATCGTCATTAGGGTTTCTTATTGATGTTAATTGGTTGAATTCCAAAATAAAAAAACCAACAGAATATTTCTAGTTTGGAACACTTGTCTTTTGGTCCCAAACACAGTTGTTGACATAATGATCATTATATTAACATCTATAACTAACTTACATAGTATATTAATTAAAACAAACATGTCGATGCACTATTGAAAATTTAAATTTGTTTAGTTTCATCACCCAAAGGACTCATTCATCTTAGTTTGCTTTTCGTACTAATGTGAATTGGTTTATTTCCTAAATAATGAGTCCTTCTATTCACTTTATGCTAAACAAGCTCCTTTTGTTGTTGCAAGCACTATTTTTCATGCAATAACCATGAAATTATCTTTTGTCTCCTTATTAACAACTCTATTCATCAAGAAGAAAATGTCCATATCTATACAATTCATTCAATACAATCAAACAATGGGGTTCATGATCGTCATTAGGGTTTCTTATTGATGTTAATTGGTTGAATTCCAAAATAAACAAACCAACAGAACATTTCTGGTTTGGAACACATGTCTTTTGGACCAAAACACAATTTTTTGACACAATGATCATTAGATTAACATCTATAACTAAATTACATAGTATATTAATTAAAACAAACATGTCGATGCACTATTCAAAATTTAAATTTGTTTAATTTGATCACCCAAAGAACTCATTCATCTTAGTTTGCTTTTCGTGCTAATGTGAAGTGGTTTATTTCTGAAATAATGAGTCCTTCTATTCACTTTATGCTAAACACCCTGATTTTGTTGTTACAAGCACTATTTTTCATGCAATAACCATGAAATTATCTTTTGTCTCCTTATTAACAATACTATTCATCAAGAACAAAATGTCCATATCTATACAATTCATTCAATACAATCAAACAATGGGGTTGATGATCGTCATTAGGGTTTCTTATTGATGTTAATTGGTTGAATTCCAAAATAAACAAACCAACAGATCATTTCTAGTTTGGAACACTTGTCTTTTGGTCCCAAATACAGTTGTTGACATAATGATCATTATATTAACATCTATAACTAAATTACATAGTATATTAATTAAAACAAATATGTCGATGCACTATTGAAAATTTAAATTTGTTTAGTTTCATCACCCAAAGGACTCATTCATCTTTGTTTGCTTTTTGTACTAATTTGAATTGGTTTATTTCCAAAATAATGAGTCCTTCTATTCATTTTATGCTAAACAAGATCCTTTTGTTGTTACAAGCACTGTTTTTCATGCAATAACCATGAAATTATCTTTTGTCTCCTTATTAACAACTCTATTTTATCAAGAAGAAAAATGTCCATATCTATACAATTCATTCAATACAATCAAACAATGGGGTTCATGATCTTCATTAGTGTTTCCTATTGATGTTAATTAATTGAATTCCAAAATAAACAATCCATCAGAACATTTCTGGTTTGGAACACTTGTCTTTTGGACCCAAACGCACTTTTTGACACAATGATCATTAGATTAACATTTATTAGTAAATTACATATTATATTAATTAAAACAAACATGTCGATGCACTATTGAGAATTTAAATGTGTTTAGTTTGATCACCCAAAGGACTCATTCATCTTAGTTTGCTTTTCGTACTAATGTGAATTGGTTTATTTCCTAAATAATGAGTCCTTCTATTCCCTTTATGCTAAACAAGCTCCTTTTGTTGTTACAAGCACTATTTTTGATGCAATAACCATGAAATTATCTTTTGTCTCCTTATTAACAACTCTATTTATGAAGAAGAAAATGCCATATCTATACAATTCATTCAATACAATCAAATAATGGGGTTCGTGATCTTCATTAGGGTTTCTTATTGATGTTAATTGGAAATTTAAATGTGTTTAGTTTTATTACCCAAAGGACTCATTTATCTTAGTTTGCTTTTCGTACTAATGTGAAGTGGTTTATTTCCGAAATAATGAGTCCTTCTATTCACTTTATGCTAAACAAGCTACTGTTGTTGTTACAAGCACTATTTTTCATGCAATAACCATGAAATTATCTTTTGTCTCCTTATTAACAACTCTATTTATCAAGAAGAAAATGTCCATATCTATACAATTCATTCAATACAATCAAAAAATGGGGTTCATAATCTTCATTAGGGTTTCCTATTGATGTTAATTGATTGAATTTCAAAATAAACAATCCATCAGAACATTTCTGGTTTGGAACACTTGTCTTTTGAACCCAAACACACTTTTTGACACAATGATCATTAGATTAAGATTTGTAACTAAATTACATAGTATATTAATTAAAACAAACATGTCGACGCACTATTGAAAATTTAAATGTGTTTAGTTTCATCACCCAAAGGACTCATTCATCTTAGTTTGCTTTTCGTACTAATGTGAATTGGTTTATTTCCTAAATAATGAGTCCTTCTATTCACTTTATGCTAAACAAGCTCCTTTTGTTGTTGCAAGCACTTTTTTCATGCAATAACCATGAAATTATCTTTTGTCTCCTTATTAACAACTCTATTCATGAAGAAGAAAATGTCCATATCTATACAATTCATTCAATACAATCAAACAATGGGGTTCATGATCGTCATTAGGGTTTCTTATTGATGTTAATTGGTTGAATTTCAAAATAAACAATCAACAGAACATTTCTGGTTTGGAACACATGTCTTTTGGACCCAAACACACTTTTTGACATAATGATCATTAGATTAACATCTATAACTAAATTACATAGTATATTAATTAAAACAAACATGTCGATGCACTATTCAAAATTTAAATTTGTTTAATTTGATCACCCAATGAACTCATTCATCTTAGTTTGCTTTTCGTACTAATGTGAAGTGGTTTATTTCTGAAATAATGAGTCCTTCTATTCACTTTATGCTAAACACCCTGATTTTGTTGTTACAAGCACTATTTTTCATGCAATAACCATGAAATTATCTTTTGTCTCCTTATTAACAACACTATTCATCAAGAACAAAATGTCCATATCTATACAATTCATTCAATACAATCAAACAATGGGGTTCATGATCGTCATTAGGGTTTCTTATTGATGTTAATTGGTTGAATTCCAAAATAAACAAACCAACAGAACATTTCTAGTTTGGAACACTTGTCTTTTGGTCCCAAATACAGTTGTTGACATAATGATCATTATATTAACATCTATAACTAAATTACATAGTATATTAATTAAAACAAATATGTCGATGCACTATTGAAAATTTAAATTTGTTTAGTTTCATCACCCAAAGGACTCATTCATCTTTGTTTGCTTTTCGTACTAATTTGAATTGGTTTATTTCCAAAATAATGAGTCCTTCTATTCATTTTATGCTAAACAAGATCCTTTTGTTGTTACAAGCACTGTTTTTCATGCAATAACCATGAAATTATCTTTTGTCTCCTTATTAACAACTCTATTTATCAAGAAGAAAATGTCCATATCTATACAATTCATTCAATACAATCAAACAATGGGGTTCATGATCTTCATTAGTGTTTCCTATTGATGTTAATTAATTGAATTCCAAAATAAAGAATCCATCAGAACATTTCTGGTTTGGAACAGTTGTCTTTTGTACCCAAACACACTTTTTGACACAATGATCATTAGATTAACATTTATTAGTAAATTACATAGTATATATATTAATTAAAACAAACATGTCGATGCACTATTGAGAAATTTAAATGTGTTTAGTTTTCATCACCCAAAGGACTCATTCATCTTAGTTTGCATTTCGTACTAATGTGAATTGGTTTTATTTCCTAAATAATGAGTCCTTCTATTCCCTTTATGCTAAACAAGCTCCTTTTGTTGTTACAAGCACTATTTTTCATGCAATAACCATGAAATTATCTTTTGTCTCCTTATTAACAACTCTATTTATCAAGAAGAAAATGCCATATCTATACAATTCATTCAATACAATCAAAAAAATGGGGTTCGTGATCTTCATTAGGGTTTCTTATTGATGTCAATTGGAAATTTAAAATGTGTTTAATTTTTATCACCCAAAGCACTCATTTATCTTAGTTTGCTTTTCGTACTAATGTGAAGTGGTTTATTTCCGAAATAATGAGTCCTTCTATTCACTTTATGCTAAACAAGCTACTATTGTTGTTACAAGCACTATTTTTCAGGCAATAACCATGAAAATTATCTTTTGTCTCCTTATTAACAACTCTATTTATCAAGAAGAAAATGTCCATATCTATACAATTCATTCAATACAATCAAAAAAATGGGGTTCATAATCTTCATTAGGGTTTCCTATTGATGTTAATTGATTGAATTTCAAAATAAGCAATCCATCAGAACATTTCTGGTTTGGAACACTTGTCTTTTGAACCCAAACACACTTTTTAACACAATGATCATTAGATTAAGATTTGTAACTAAATTACATAGTATATTAATTAAAACAAACATGTCGACGCACTATTGAAAATTTAAATGTGTTTAGTTTCATCACCCAAAGGACTCATTCATCTTAGTTTGCTTTTCGTACTAATGTGAATTGGTTTATTTCCTAAATAATGAGTCCTTCTATTCACTTTATGCTAAACAAGCTACTATTGTTGTTACAAGCAATATTTTTCATGCAATAACCATGAAATTATCTTTTGTCTCCTTATTAACAACTCTATTTATCAAGAAGAAAATGTCCATATCTATACAATTCATTCAATACAATCAAACAATGGGGTTCATGATCTTCATTAGGGTTTCTTATTGATGTTAATTGGAAATTTAAATGTGTTTAGTTTTTATCACCCAAAGGACACATTTATCTTAGTTTTGCTTTTCGTACTAATGTGAAGTGGTTTATTTCCGAAATAATGAGTCCTTCTATTCACTTTATGCTAAACAAGCTACTGTTGTTGTTACAAGCACTATTTTTCATGCAATAACCATGAAATTATCTTTTGTCTCCTTATTAACAACTCTATTTATCAAGAAGAAAATGTCCATATCTATGCAATTCATTCAATACAATCAAAAAATGGGGTTCATAATCTTCATTAGGGTTTCCTATTGATGTTAATTGATTGAATTTCAAAATAAACAATCCATCAGAACATTTTTGGTTTGGAACACTTGTCTTTTGAACCCAAACACACTTTTTGACACAATGATCATTAGATTAAGATTTGTAACTAAATTACATAGTATATTAATTAAAACAAACATGTCGATGCACTATTGAAGATTTCAATGTGTTTAGTTTCATCACCCAAAGGACTCATTCATCTTAGTTTGCTTTTCGTACTAATGTGAATTGGTTTATTTCCTAAATAATGAGTCCTTCTATTCACTTTATGCTAAACAAGCTCCTTTTGTTGTTGCAAGCACTATTTTTCATGCAATAACCATGAAATTATCTTTTGTCTCCTTATTAACAACTCTATTCATCAAGAAGAAAATGTCCATATCTATACAATTCATTCAATACAATCAAACAATGGGGTTCATGATCGTCATTAGGGTTTCTTATTGATGTTAATTGGTTGAATTCCAAAATAAACAAACCAACAGAACATTTCTGGTTTGGAACACATGTCTTTTGGACCCAAACACACTTTCTGACACAATGATCATTAGATTAACATCTATAACTAAATTACATAGTATATTAATTAAAACAAACTTGTCGATGCACTATTCAAAATTTAAATTTGTTTACTTTGATCACCCAAAGAACTCATTCATCTTAGTTTGCTTTTCGTACTAATGTGAAGTGGTTTATTTCTGAAATAATGAGTCCTTCTATTCACTTTATTCTAAACACCCTGATTTTGTTGTTAAAAGCACTATTTTTCATGCAATAACCATGAAATTATCTTTTGTCTCCTTATTAACAACTCTATTTATCAAGAAGAAAATGTCCATATCTATACAATTCATTCAATACAATCAAAAAATGGGGTTCATAATCTTCATTAGGGTTTCCTATTGATGTTAATTGATTGAATTTCAAAATAAACAATCCATCAGAATATTTCTGGTTTGGAACACTTGTCTTTTGAACCCAAACACACTTTTTGACACAATGATCATTAGATTAAGATTTGTAACTAAATTACATAGTATATTTAATTAAAACAAAACATGTCGATGCACTATTGAAAATTTCAATGTGTTTAGTTTCATCACCCAAAGGACTCATTCATCTTAGTTTGCTTTTCGTACTAATGTGAATTGGTTTATTTCCTAAATAATGAGTCCTTCTATTCACTTTATGCTAAACAAGCTCCTTTTGTTGTTGCAAGCACTATTTTTCATGCAATAACCATGAAATTATCTTTTGTCTCCTTATTAACAACTCTATTCATCAAGAAGAAAATGTCCATATCTATACAATTCATTCAATACAATCAAACAATGGGGTTCATGATCGTCATTAGGGTTTCTTATTGATGTTAATTGGTTGAATTCCAAAATAAACAAACCAACAGAACATTTCTGGTTTGGAACACATGTCTTTTGGACCCAAACACACTTTTTGACACAATGATCATTAGATTAACATCTATAACTAAATTACATAGTATATTAATTAAAACAAACATGTCGATGCACTATTCAAAATTTAAATTTGTTTAATTTGATCGCCCAAAAGAACTCATTCATCTTAGTTTGCTTTTTCGTACTAATGTGAATTGGTTTATTTCCTAAATAATGAGTCCTTCTATTCCCTTTATGCTAAACAAGCTCCTTTTGTTGTTACAAGCACTATTTTTCATGCAATAACCATGAAATTATCTTTTGTCTCCTTATTAACAACTCTATTTATCAAGAAGAAAATGCCATATCTATACAATTCATTCAATACAATCAAACAATGGGGTTCGTGATCTTCATTAGGGTTTTCTTATTGATGTTAAATTATAATTTAAATGTGTTTAGTTTTATCACCCAAAGGACACATTTATCTTAGTTTGCTTTTCGTACTAATGTGAAGTGGTTTATTTCCGAAATAATGAGTCCTTCTACTCACTTTATGCTAAACAAGCTACTGTTGTTGTTACAAGCACTATTTTTCATGCAATAACCATGAAATTATCTTTTGTCTCCTTATTAACAACTCTATTTATCAAGAAGAAAATGTCCATATCTATACAATTCATTGAATACAATCAAAAAATGGGGTTCATAATCTTCATTAGGGTTTCCTATTGATGTTAATTGATTGAATTTCAAAATAAACAATCCATCAGAACATTTCTGGTTTGGAACACTTCTCTTTTGAACCCAAACACACTTTTTGACACAATGATCATTAGATTAAGATTTGTAACTAAATTACATAGTATATTAATTAAAACAAACATGTCGATGCACTATTGAAGATTTCAATGTGTTTAGTTTCATCACCCAAAGGACTCATTCATCTTAGTTTGCTTTTCGTACTAATGTGAATTGGTTTATTTCCTAAATAATGAGTCCTTCTATTTCACTTTATGCTAAAAACAAGCTCCTTTTGTTGTTGCAAGCACTATTTTTTCATGCAATAACCATGAAATTATCTTTTGTCTCCTTATTAACAACTCTATTCATCAAGAAGAAAATGTCCATATCTATACAATTCATTCAATACAATCAAACAATGGGGTTCATGATCGTCATTAGGGTTTCTTATTGATGTTAATTGGTTGAATTCCAAAATAAACAAACCAACAGAACATTTCTAGTTTGGAACACTTGTCTTTTGGACCTAAACACACTTTTTGACATAATGATCATTAGATTAACATCTATAACTAAATTACATAGTATATTAATTAAAACAGACATGTCGATGCACTATTAAAAATTTAAATGTGTTTAGTTTCATCACCCAAAGGACTCATTCATCTTAGTTTGCTTTTCGTACTAATGTGAATTGGTTTATTTCCTAAATAATGAGTCCTTCTATTCACTTTATGCTAAACAAGCTCCTTTTGTTGTTGCAAGCACTATTTTTCATGCAATAACCATGAAATTATCTTTTGTCTCCTTATTAACAACTCTATTCATCAAGAAGAAAATGTCCATATCTATACAATTCATTCAATACAATCAAACAATGGGGTTCATGATCGTCATTAGGGTTTCTTATTGATGTTAATTGGTTGAATTCCAAAATAAACAAACCAACAGAACATTTCTGGTTTTGAACACATGTCTTTTGGACCCAAACACACTTTTTGACACAATGATCATTAGATTAACATCTATAACTAAATTACATAGTATATTAATTAAAACAAACATGTCGATGCACTATTCAAAATTTAAATTTGTTTAATTTGATCGCCCAAAGAACTCATTCATCTTAGTTTACTTTTCGTACTAATGTGAATTGGTTTATTTCCTAAATAATGAGTCCTTCTATTCCCTTTATGCTAAACAAGCTCCTTTTGTTGTTACAAGCACTATTTTTCATGCAATAACCATGAAATTATCTTTTGTCTCCTTATTAACAACTCTATTTATCAAGAAGAAAATGCCATATCTATACAATTCATTCAATACAATCAAACAATGGGGTTCGTGATCTTCATTAGGGTTTCTTATTGATGTTAATTATAAATTTAAATGTGTTTAGTTTTATCACCCAAAGGACACATTTATCTTAGTTTGCTTTTCGTACTAATGTGAAGTGGTTTATTTCCGAAATAATGAGTCCTTCTATTCACTTTATGCTAAACAAGCTACTTTTGTTGTTACAAGCACTATTTTTCATGCAATAACCATGAAATTATCTTTTGTCTCCTTATTAACAACTCTATTTATCAAGAAGAAAATGTCCATATCTATACAATTCATTGAATACAATCAAAAAATGGGGTTCATAATCTTCATTAGCGTTTCCTATTGATGTTAATTGGTTGAATTCCAAAATAAACAAACCAACAGAACATTTCTGGTTTGGAACACATGTCTTTTGGACCCAAACACACTTTTTGACACAATGATCATTAGATTAACATCTATAACTAAATTACATAGTATATTAATTAAAACAAACATGTCGATGCACTATTCAAAATTTAAATTTGTTTAATTTGATCGCCCAAAGAACTCATTCATCTTAGTTTGCTTTTCGTACTAATGTGAATTGGTTTATTTCCTAAATAATGAGTCCTTCTATTCCCTTTATGCTAAACAAGCTCCTTTTGTTGTTAAAAGCACTATTTTTCATGCAATAACCATGAAATTATCTTTTGTCTCCTTATTAACAACTCTATTTATCAAGAAGAAAATGTCCATATCTATACAATTCATTCAATACAATCAAAAAATGGGGTTCATAATCTTCATTAGGGTTTCCTATTGATGTTAATTGATTGAATTTCAAAATAAACAATCCATCAGAATATTTCTGGTTTGGAACACTTGTCTTTTGAACCCAAACACACTTTTTGACATAATGATCATTAGATTAACATCTATAACTAAATTACATAGTATATTAATTAAAACAGACATGTCGATGCACTATTAAAAATTTAAATGTGTTTAGTTTCATCACCCAAAGGACTCATTCATCTTAGTTTGCTTTTCGTACTAATGTGAATTGGTTTATTTCCTAAATAATGAGTCCTTCTATTCACTTTATGCTAAACAAGCTCCTTTTGTTGTTGCAAGCACTATTTTTCATGCAATAACCATGAAATTATCTTTTGTCTCCTTATTAACAACTCTATTCATCAAGAAGAAAATGTCCATATCTATACAATTCATTCAATACAATCAAACAATGGGGTTCATGATCGTCATTAGGGTTTCTTATTGATGTTAATTGGTTGAATTCCAAAATAAACAAACCAATAGAACATTTCTAGTTTGGAACACTTGTCTTTTGGACCTAAACACACTTTTTGACATAATGATCATTAGATTAACATCTATAACTAAATTACATAGTATATTAATTAAAACAGACATGTCGATGCACTATTAAAAATTTAAATGTGTTTAGTTTCATCACCCAAAGGACTCATTCATCTTAGTTTGCATTTCGTACTAATGTGAATTGGTTTATTTCCTAAATAATGAGTCCTTCTATTCCCTTTATGCTAAACAAGCTCCTTTTGTTGTTACAAGCACTATTTTTCATGCAATAACCATGAAATTATCTTTTGTCTCCTTATTAACAACTCTATTTATCAAGAAGAAAATGCCATATCTATACAATTCATTCAATACAATCAAAAAATGGGGTTCGTGATCTTCATTAGGGTTTCTTATTGATGTCAATTGGAAATTTAAATGTGTTTAGTTTTATCACCCAAAGCACTCATTTATCTTAGTTTGCTTTTCGTACTAATGTGAAGTGGTTTATTTCCGAAATAATGAGTCCTTCTATTCACTTTATGCTAAACAAGCTACTATTGTTGTTACAAGGACTATTTTTCAGGCAATAACCATGAAATTATCTTTTGTCTCCTTATTAACAACTCTATTTATCAAGAAGAAAATGTCCATATCTATACAATTCATTCAATACAATCAAAAAATGGGGTTCATAATCTTCATTAGGGTTTCCTATTGATGTTAATTGATTGAATTTCAAAATAAGCAATCCATCAGAACATTTCTGGTTTGGAACACTTGTCTTTTGAACCCAAACACACTTTTTAACACAATGATCATTAGATTAAGATTTGTAACTAAATTACATAGTATATTAATTAAAACAAACATGTCGACGCACTATTGAAAATTTAAATGTGTTTAGTTTCATCACCCAAAGGACTCATTCATCTTAGTTTGCTTTTCGTACTAATGTGAATTGGTTTATTTCCTAAATAATGAGTCCTTCTATTCACTTTATGCTAAACAAGCTACTATTGTTGTTACAAGCAATATTTTTCATGCAATAACCATGAAATTATCTTTTGTCTCCTTATTAACAACTCTATTTATCAAGAAGAAAATGTCCATATCTATACAATTCATTCAATACAATCAAACAATGGGGTTCATGATCTTCATTAGGGTTTCTTATTGATGTTAATTGGAAATTTAAATGTGTTTAGTTTTATCACCCAAAGGACACATTTATCTTAGTTTGCTTTTCGTACTAATGTGAAGTGGTTTATTTCCGAAATAATGAGTCCTTCTATTCACTTTATGCTAAACAAGCTACTATTGTTGTTACAAGGACTATTTTTCAGGCAATAACCATGAAATTATCTTTTGTCTCCTTATTAACAACTCTATTTATCAAGAAGAAAATGTCCATATCTATACAATTCATTCAATACAATCAAAAAATGGGGTTCATAATCTTCATTAGGGTTTCCTATTGATGTTAATTGATATTTTTCAAAATAAGCAATCCATCAGAACATTTTCTGGTTTGGAACACTTGTCTTTTGAACCAAAAACACACTTTTTAACACAATGATCATTAGATTAGATTTTGTAACTAAATTACATAGTATAATTAATTAAAACAAACATGTCGACGCACTATTGAGAATTTAAATGTGTTTAGTTTTGATCACCCAAAGGACTCATTCATCTTAGTTTGCTTTTCGTACTAATGTGAATTTGTTTATTTCCTAAATAATGAGTCCTTCTATTCCCTTTATGCTAAACAAGCTCCTTTTGTTGTTACAAGCACTATTTTTGATGCAATAACCATGAAATTATCTTTTGTCTCCTTATTAACAACTCTCAATTATGAAGAAGAAAATGCCATATCTATACAAATTCATTCAATACAATCAAATAATGGGGTTCGTGATCTTCATTAGGGTTTCTTATTGATGTTTAATTGGAAATTTAAATGTGTTTAGTTTTTTATTACCCAAAGGACTCATTTATCTTAGTTTTGCTTTTCGTACTAATGTGTGAAGTGGTTTATTTCCGAAATAATGAGTCCTTCTATTCACTTTATGCTAAAACAAGCTACTTTTGTTGTTACAAGCACTATTTTTCATGCAATAACCATGAAATTATCTTTTGTCTCCTTATTAACAACTCTATTTATCAAGAAGAAAATGTCCATATCTATACAATTCATTCAATACAATCAAAAAATGGGGTTCATAATCTTCATTAGGGTTTCCTATTGATGTTAATTGATTGAATTTCAAAATAAACAATCCATCAGAACATTTCTGGTTTGGAACACTTGTCTTTTGAACCCAAACACACTTTTTGACACAATGATCATTAGATTAAGATTTGTAACTAAATTACATAGTATATTAATTAAAACAAACATGTCGACGCACTATTGAAAATTTAAATGTGTTTAGTTTCATCACCCAAAGGACTCATTCATCTTAGTTTGCTTTTCGTACTAATGTGAATTGGTTTATTTCCTAAATAATGAGTCCTTCTATTCACTTTATGCTAAACAAGCTCCTTTTGTTGTTGCAAGCACTTTTTTCATGCAATAACCATGAAATTATCTTTTTGTCTCCTTATTTAACAACTCTATTCATCAAGAAGAAAATGTCCATATCTATACAATTCATTCAATACAATCAAACAATGGGGTTCATGATCGTCATTTAGGTTTTTTCTTATTGATGTTAATTGGTTGAATTTCAAAATAAAACAAATCAACAGAACATTTCTGGTTTGGAACACATGTCTTTTGGACCCAAACACACTTTTTGACATAATGATCATTAGATTAACATTCTATAACTAAATTACATAGTATATTAATTAAAACAAACATGTCGATGCACTATTGAAAATTTAAATGTGTTTAGTTTTGATCACCCAAAAGGAACTCATTCATCTTAGTTTGCTTTTCGTACTAATGTGAAGTGGTTTATTTCTGAAATAATGAGTCCTTCTATTCACTTTTATGCTAAACACCCTGATTTTTGTTGTTACAAGGACTATTTTTTCATGCAATAACCATGAAATTATCTTTTGTCTCCTTATTAACAACACTATTCATCAAGAAGAAAAATGTCCATATCTATACAATTCATTCAATACAATCAAACAATGGGGTTCATGATCGTCATTTAGGGTTTCTTATTGATGTTAATTGGTTGAATTCCAAAATAAACAAACCAACAGAACATTTCTAGTTTGGAACACTTGTCTTTTGGTCCCAAATACACACTTTTTGACACAATGATCATTATATTAACATCTATAACTAAATTACATGGTATATTAATTAAAACAAATATGTCGATGCACTATTGAAAATTTAAATTTGTTTAGTTTCATCACCCAAAGGACTCATTCATCTTTGTTTGCTTTTCGTACTAATTTGAATTGGTTTATTTCCAAAATAATGAGTCCTTCTATTCATTTTATGCTAAACAAGATCCTTTTGTTGTTACAAGCACTTTTTTTCATGCAATAACCATGAAATTATCTTTTGTCTCCTTATTAACAACTCTATTTATCAAGAAGAAAATGTCCATATCTATACAATTCATTCAATACAATCAAACAATGGGGTTCATGATCTTCATTAGTGTTTCCTATTGATGTTAATTAATTGAATTCCAAAATAAAGAATCCATCAGAACATTTCTGGTTTGGAACAGTTGTCTTTTGTACCCAAACACACTTTTTGACACAATGATCATTAGATTAACATTTATTAGTAAATTACATAGTATATTAATTAAAACAAACATGTCGATGCACTATTGAGAATTTAAATGTGTTTAGTTTCATCACCCAAAGGACTCATTCATCTTAGTTTGCATTTCGTACTAATGTGAATTGGTTTATTTCCTAAATAATGAGTCCTTCTATTCCCTTTATGCTAAACAAGCTCCTTTTGTTGTTACAAGCACTATTTTTCATGCAATAACCATGAAATTATCTTTTGTCTCCTTATTAACAACTCTATTTATCAAGAAGAAAATGCCATATCTATACAATTCATTCAATACAATCAAAAAATGGGGTTCGTGATCTTCATTAGGGTTTCTTATTGATGTCAATTGGAAATTTAAATGTGTTTAGTTTTATCACCCAAAGCACTCATTTATCTTAGTTTGCTTTTCGTACTAATGTGAAGTGGTTTATTTCCGAAATAATGAGTCCTTCTATTCACTTTATGCTAAACAAGCTACTATTGTTGTTACAAGCACTATTTTTCAGGCAATAACCATGAAATTATCTTTTGTCTCCTTATTAACAACTCTATTTATCAAGAAGAAAATGTCCATATCTATACAATTCATTCAATACAATCAAAAAAATGGGGTTCATAATCTTCATTAGGGTTTCCTATTGATGTTAATTGATTGAATTTCAAAAATAAGCAATCCATCAAACATTTTCTGGTTTGGAACACTTGTCTTTTGAACCCAAACACACTTTTTAACACAATGATCATTAGATTAAGATTTGTAACTAAATTACATAGTATATTAATTAAAACAAACATGTCGACGCACTATTGAAAATTTAAATGTGTTTAGTTTCATCACCCAAAGGACTCATTCATCTTAGTTTGCTTTTCGTACTAATGTGAATTGGTTTATTTCCTAAATAATGAGTCCTTCTATTCACTTTATGCTAAACAAGCTACTATTTTGTTGTTTGTTACAAGCAATATTTTTCATGCAATAACCATGAAATTATCTTTTGTCTCCTTATTAACAACTCTATTTATCAAGAAGAAAATGTCCATATCTATACAATTCATTCAATACAATCAAACAATGGGGTTCATGATCTTCATTAGGGTTTCTTATTGATGTTAATTGGAAATTTAAATGTGTTTAGTTTTATCACCCAAAGGACACATTTATCTTAGTTTGCTTTTCGTACTAATGTGAAGTGGTTTATTTCCGAAATAATGAGTCCTTCTATTCACTTTATGCTAAACAAGCTACTGTTGTTGTTACAAGCACTATTTTTCATGCAATAACCATGAAATTATCTTTTGTCTCCTTATTAACAACTCTATTTATCAAGAAGAAAATGTCCATATCTATGCAATTCATTCAATACAATCAAAAAATGGGGTTCATAATCTTCATTAGGGTTTCCTATTGATGTTAATTGATTGAATTTCAAAATAAACAATCCATCAGAACATTTCTGGTTTGGAACACTTGTCTTTTGAACCCAAACACACTTTTTGACACAATGATCATTAGATTAAGATTTGTAACTAAATTACATAGTATATTAATTAAAACAAACATGTCGATGCACTATTGAAGATTTCAATGTGTTTAGTTTCATCACCCAAAGGACTCATTCATCTTAGTTTGCTTTTCGTACTAATGTGAATTGGTTTATTTCCTAAATAATGAGTCCTTCTATTCACTTTATGCTAAACAAGCTCCTTTTTGTTGTGTTGCAAGCACTATTTTTCATGCAATAACCATGAAATTATCTTTTGTCTCCTTATTAACAACTCTATTCATCAAGAAGAAAATGTCCATATCTATACAATTCATTCAATACAATCAAACAATGGGGTTCATGATCGTCATTAGGGTTTCTTATTGATGTTAATTGGTTGAATTCCAAAATAAACAAACCAACAGAACATTTCTGGTTTGGAACACATGTCTTTTGGACCCAAACACACTTTCTGACACAATGATCATTAGATTAACATCTATAACTAAATTACATAGTATATTAATTAAAACAAACTTGTCGATGCACTATTCAAAATTTAAATTTGTTTACTTTGATCACCCAAAGAACTCATTCATCTTAGTTTGCTTTTCGTACTAATGTGAAGTGGTTTATTTCTGAAATAATGAGTCCTTCTATTCACTTTATTCTAAACACCCTGATTTTGTTGTTAAAAGCACTATTTTTCATGCAATAACCATGAAATTATCTTTTGTCTCCTTATTAACAACTCTATTTATCAAGAAGAAAATGTCCATATCTATACAATTCATTCAATACAATCAAAAAATGGGGTTCATAATCTTCATTAGGGTTTCCTATTGATGTTAATTGATTGAATTTCAAAATAAACAATCCATCAGAATATTTCTGGTTTGGAACACTTGTCTTTTGAACCCAAACACACTTTTTGACACAATGATCATTAGATTAAGATTTGTAACTAAATTACATAGTATATTAATTAAAACAAACATGTCGATGCACTATTGAAAATTTCAATGTGTTTAGTTTCATCACCCAAAGGACTCATTCATCTTAGTTTGCTTTTCGTACTAATGTGAATTGGTTTATTTCCTAAATAATGAGTCCTTCTATTCACTTTATGCTAAACAAGCTCCTTTTGTTGTTGCAAGCACTATTTTTCATGCAATAACCATGAAATTATCTTTTGTCTCCTTATTAACAACTCTATTCATCAAGAAGAAAATGTCCATATCTATACAATTCATTCAATACAATCAAACAATGGGGTTCATGATCGTCATTAGGGTTTCTTATTGATGTTAATTGGTTGAATTCCAAAATAAACAAACCAACAGAACATTTCTGGTTTGGAACACATGTCTTTTGGACCCAAACACACTTTTTGACACAATGATCATTAGATTAACATCTATAACTAAATTACATAGTATATTAATTAAAACAAACATGTCGATGCACTATTCAAAATTTAAATTTGTTTAATTTGATCGCCCAAAGAACTCATTCATCTTAGTTTGCTTTTCGTACTAATGTGAATTGGTTTATTTCCTAAATAATGAGTCCTTCTATTCCCTTTATGCTAAACAAGCTCCTTTTGTTGTTACAAGCACTATTTTTCATGCAATAACCATGAAATTATCTTTTGTCTCCTTATTAACAACTCTATTTATCAAGAAGAAAATGCCATATCTATACAATTCATTCAATACAATCAAACAATGGGGTTCGTGATCTTCATTAGGGTTTCTTATTGATGTTAATTATAAATTTAAATGTGTTTAGTTTTATCACCCAAAGGACACATTTATCTTAGTTTGCTTTTCGTACTAATGTGAAGTGGTTTATTTCCGAAATAATGAGTCCTTCTACTCACTTTATGCTAAACAAGCTACTGTTGTTGTTGTTACAAGCACTATTTTTCATGCAATAACCATGAAATTATCTTTTGTCTCCTTATTAACAACTCTATTTATCAAGAAGAAAATGTCCATATCTATACAATTCATTCAATACAATCAAAAAATGGGGTTCATAATCTTCATTAGGGTTTCCTATTGATGTTAATTGATTGAATTTCAAAATAAACAATCCATCAGAATATTTCTGGTTTGGAACACTTGTCTTTTGAACCCAAACACACTTTTTGACATAATGATCATTAGATTAACATCTATAACTAAATTACATAGTATATTAATTAAAACAGACATGTCGATGCACTATTAAAAATTTAAATGTGTTTAGTTTCATCACCCAAAGGACTCATTCATCTTAGTTTGCTTTTTTCGTACTAATGTGAATTGGTTTATTTCCTAAATAATGAGTCCCTTCTATTCACTTTATGCTAAACAAGCTCCTTTTGTTGTTTGCAAGCACTATTTTTCATGCAATAACCATGAAATTATCTTTTGTCTCCTTATTAACAACTCTATTCATCAAGAAGAAGAAAATGTCCATATCTATACAATTCATTCAATACAATCAAACAATGGGGTTCATGATCGTCATTAGGGTTTCTTATTGATGTTAATTGGTTGAATTCCAAAATAAACAAACCAATAGAACATTTCTAGTTTGGAACACTTGTCTTTTGGACCTAAACACACTTTTTGACATAATGATCATTAGATTAACATCTATAACTAAATTACATAGTATATATTAATTAAAAACAGACATGTCGATGCACTATTTAAAAATTTAAATGTGTTTAGTTTCATCACCCACAAGGACTCATTCATCTTAGTTTGCATTTCGTACTAATGTGAATTGGTTTTATTTCCTAAATAATGAGTCCTTCTATTCCCTTTATGCTAAACAAGCTCCTTTTGTTGTTACAAGCACTATTTTTCATGCAATAACCATGAAATTATCTTTTGTCTCCTTATTAACAACTCTATTTATCAAGAAGAAAATGCCATATCTATACAATTCATTCAATACAATCAAAAAATGGGGTTCGTGATCTTCATTAGGGTTTCTTATTGATGTCAATTGGAAATTTAAATGTGTTTAGTTTTATCACCCAAAGCACTCATTTATCTTAGTTTGCTTTTCGTACTAATGTGAAGTGGTTTATTTCCGAAATAATGAGTCCTTCTATTCACTTTATGCTAAACAAGCTACTTATTGTTGTTACAAGGACTATTATTTTTCAGGCAATAACCATGAAATTATCTTTTTGTCTCCTTATTAACAACTCTATTTATCAAGAAGAAAATGTCCATATCTATACAATTCATTCAATACAATCAAAAAATGGGGTTCATAATCTTCATTAGGGTTTCCTATTGATGTTAATTGATTGAATTTCAAAATAAGCAATCCATCAGAACATTTCTGGTTTGGAACACTTGTCTTTTGAACCCAAACACACTTTTTAACACAATGATCATTAGATTAAATTATCTTTTGTAACTAAATTACATAGTATATTAATTAAAACAAACATGTCGACGCACACTATTGAAAATTTTAAATGTGTTTAGTTTCATCACCCAAAGGACTCATTCATCTTAGTTTGCTTTTCGTACTAATGTGAATTGGTTTATTTCCTAAATAATGAGTCCTTCTATTCACTTTATGCTAAACAAGCTACTATTGTTGTTACAAGCAATATTTTTCATGCAATAACCATGAAATTATCTTTTTGTCTCCTTATTAACAACTCTATTTATCAAGAAGAAAATGTCCATATCTATACAATTCATTCAATACAATCAAACAATGGGGTTCATGATCTTCATTAGGGTTTCTTATTGATGTTAATTGGAAATTTAAATGTGTTTAGTTTTATCACCCAAAGGACACATTTATCTTAGTTTGCTTTTCGTACTAATGTGAAGTGGTTTATTTCCGAAATAATGAGTCCTTCTATTCACTTTATGCTAAACAAGCTACTATTGTTGTTACAAGGACTATTTTTCAGGCAATAACCATGAAATTATCTTTTGTCTCCTTATTAACAACTCTATTTATCAAGAAAGAAAATGTCCATATCTATACAATTCATTCAATACAATCAAAAAATGGGGTTCATAATCTTCATTAGGGTTTCCTATTGATGTTAATTGATTGAATTTCAAAATAAGCAATCCATCAGAACATTTCTGGTTTGGAACACTTGTCTTTTGAACCCAAACACACTTTTTAACACAATGATCATTAGATTAAGATTTGTAACTAAATTACATAGTATATTAATTAAAACAAACATGTCGACGCACTATTGAGAATTTAAATGTGTTTAGTTTGATCACCCAAAGGACTCATTCATCTTAGTTTGCTTTTCGTACTAATGTGAATTTGTTTATTTCCTAAATAATGAGTCCTTCTATTCCCTTTATGCTAAACAAGCTCCTTTTGTTGTTACAAGCACTATTTTTGATGCAATAACCATGAAATTATCTTTTGTCTCCTTATTAACAACTCTATTTATGAAGAAGAAAATGCCATATCTATACAATTCATTCAATACAATCAAATAATGGGGTTCGTGATCTTCATTAGGGTTTCTTATTGATGTTAATTGGAAATTTAAATGTGTTTAGTTTTATTACCCAAAGGACTCATTTATCTTAGTTTGCTTTTCGTACTAATGTGAAGTGGTTTATTTCCGAAATAATGAGTCCTTCTATTCACTTTATGCTAAACAAGCTACTGTTGTTGTTACAAGCACTATTTTTCATGCAATAACCATGAAATTATCTTTTGTCTCCTTATTAACAACTCTATTTATCAAGAAGAAAATGTCCATATCTATACAATTCATTCAATACAATCAAAAAATGGGGTTCATAATCTTCATTAGGGTTTCCTATTGATGTTAATTGATTGAATTTCAAAATAAACAATCCATCAGAATATTTCTGGTTTGGAACACTTGTCTTTTGAACCCAAACACACTTTTTGACACAATGATCATTAGATTAAGATTTGTAACTAAATTACATAGTATATTAATTAAAACAAACATGTCGATGCACTATTGAAAATTTCAATGTGTTTAGTTTCATCACCCAAAGGACTCATTCATCTTAGTTTGCTTTTCGTACTAATGTGAATTGGTTTATTTCCTAAATAATGAGTCCTTCTATTCACTTTATGCTAAACAAGCTCCTTTTGTTGTTGCAAGCACTATTTTTCATGCAATAACCATGAAATTATCTTTTGTCTCCTTATTAACAACTCTATTCATCAAGAAGAAAATGTCCATATCTATACAATTCATTCAATACAATCAAACAATGGGGTTCATGATCGTCATTAGGGTTTCTTATTGATGTTAATTGGTTGAATTCCAAAATAAACAAAACCAACAGAACATTTCTGGTTTGGAACACATGTCTTTTGGACCCAAACACACACTTTTTGACACAATGATCATTAGATTAACATCTATAACTAAAATTACATAGTATATTAATTAAAAACAAACATGTCGATGCACTATTCAAAATTTAAATTTGTTTAATTTGATCGCCCAAAGAACTCATTCATCTTAGTTTGCTTTTCTACTAATGTGAAATTGGTTTATTTCCTAAATAATGAGTCCTTCTATTCCCTTTATGCTAAACAAGCTCCTTTTGTTGTTACAAGCACTATTTTTCATGCAATAACCATGAAATTATCTTTTGTCTCCTTATTAACAACTCTATTTATCAAGAAGAAAATGCCATATCTATACAATTCATTCAATACAATCAAACAATGGGGTTCGTGATCTTCATTAGGGTTTCTTATTGATGTTAATTATAAATTTAAATGTGTTTAGTTTTATCACCCAAAGGACACATTTATCTTAGTTTGCTTTTCGTACTAATGTGAAGTGGTTTATTTCCGAAATAATGAGTCCTTCTACTCACTTTATGCTAAACAAGCTACTGTTGTTGTTACAAGCACTATTTTTCATGCAATAACCATGAAATTATCTTTTGTCTCCTTATTAACAACTCTATTTATCAAGAAGAAAATGTCCATATCTATACAATTCATTCAATACAATCAAAAAATGGGGTTCATAATCTTCATTAGGGTTTCCTATTGATGTTAATTGATTGAATTTCAAAATAAACAATCCATCAGAATATTTCTGGTTTGGAACACTTGTCTTTTGAACCCAAACACACTTTTTGACATAATGATCATTAGATTAACATCTATAACTAAATTACATAGTATATTAATTAAAACAGACATGTCGATGCACTATTAAAAATTTAAATGTGTTTAGTTTCATCACCCAAAGGACTCATTCATCTTAGTTTGCTTTTCGTACTAATGTGAATTGGTTTATTTCCTAAATAATGAGTCCTTCTATTCACTTTATGCTAAACAAGCTCCTTTTGTTGTTGCAAGCACTATTTTTCATGCAATAACCATGAAATTATCTTTTGTCTCCTTATTAACAACTCTATTCATCAAGAAGAAAAATGTCCATATCTATACAATTCATTCAATACAATCAAACAATGGGGTTCATGATCGTCATTAGGGTTTCTTATTGATGTTAATTGGTTGAATTCCAAAATAAACAAACCAATAGAACATTTCTAGTTTGGAACACTTGTCTTTTGGACCTAAACACACTTTTTGACATAATGATCATTAGATTAACATCTATAACTAAATTACATAGTATATTAATTAAAACAGACATGTCGATGCACTATTAAAAATTTAAATGTGTTTAGTTTCATCACCCAAAGGACTCATTCATCTTAGTTTGCTTTTCGTACTAATGTGAATTGGTTTATTTCCTAAATAATGAGTCCTTCTATTCACTTTATGCTAAACAAGCTCCTTTTGTTGTTACAAGCACTATTTTTCATGCAATAACCATGAAATTATCTTTTGTCTCCTTATTAACAACTCTATTTATCAAGAAGAAAATGTCCATATCTATACAATTCATTCAATACAATCAAAAAATGGGGTTCATAATCTTCATTAGGCTTTCCTATTGATGTTAATTGATTGAATTTCAAAATAAACAATCCATCAGAACATTTCTGGTTTGGAACACTTGTCTTTTGAACCCAAACACACTTTTTGACACAATGATCATTAGATTAAGATTTGTAACTAAATTACATAGTATATTAATTAAAACAAACATGTCGACGCACTATTGAAAATTTAAATGTGTTTAGTTTCATCACCCAAAGGACTCATTCATCTTAGTTTGCTTTTCGTACTAATGTGAATTGGTTTATTTCCTAAATAATGAGTCCTTCTATTCACTTTATGCTAAACAAGCTCCTTTTGTTGTTGCAAGCACTATTTTTTCATGCAATAACCATGAAATTATCTTTTGTCTCCTTATTAACAACTCTATTCATCAAGAAGAAAATGTCCATATCTATACAATTCATTCAATACAATCAAACAATGGGGTTCATGATCGTCATTAGGGTTTCTTATTGATGTTAATTGGTTGAATTCCAAAATAAACAAACCAACAGAACATTTCTGGTTTGGAACACATGTCTTTTGGACCCAAACACACTTTTTGACACAATGATCATTAGATTAACATCTATAAACTAAATTACATAGTATATTAATTAAAACAAACATGTCGATGCACTATTCAAAATTTAAATTTGTTTAATTTGATCACCCAAAGAACTCATTCATCTTAGTTTGCTTTTCGTACTAATGTGAAGTGGTTTATTTCTGAAATAATGAGTCCTTCTATTCACTTTATGCTAAACACCCTGATTTTGTTGTTAAAAGCACTATTTTTCATGCAATAACCATGAAATTATCTTTTGTCTCCTTATTAACAACACTATTCATCAAGAACAAAATGTCCATATCTATACAATTCATTCAATACAATCAAACAATGGGGTTCATGATCGTCATTAGGGTTTCTTATTGATGTTAATTGGTTGAATTCCAAAATAAACAAACCAACAGAATATTTCTAGTTTGGAACACTTGTCTTTTGGTCCCAAACACAGTTGTTGACATAATGATCATTATATTAACATCTATAACTAACTTACATAGTATATTAATTAAAACAAACATGTCGATGCACTATTGAAAATTTAAAGTTGTTTAGTTTCATCACCCAAAGGACTCATTCATCTTAGTTTGCTTTTCGTACTAATGTGAATTGGTTTATTTCCTAAATAATGAGTCCTTCTATTCACTTTATGCTAAACAAGCTCCTTTGATTGTTGCAAGCACTATTTTTCATGCAATAACCATGAAATTATCTTTTGTCTCCTTATAAACAACTCTATTCATCAAGAAGAAAATGTCCATATCTATACAATTCATTCAATACAATCAAACAATGGGGTTCATGATTGTCATTAGGGTTTCTTATTGATGTTAATTGGTTGAATTCCAAAATAAACAAACCAACAGAACATTTCTGGTTTGGAACACATGTCTTTTGGACCAAAACACACTTTTTGACACAATGATCATTAGATTAACATCCATAACTAAATTACATAGTATATTAATTAAAACAAACATGTCGATGCACTATTCAAAATTTAAATTTGTTTAATTTTATCACCCAAAGAACTCATTCATCTTAGTTTGCTTTTCGTGCTAATGTGAAGTGGTTTATTTCTGAAATAATGAGTCCTTTTATTCACTTTATGCTAAACACCCTGATTTTGTTGTTACAAGCACTATTTCTCATGCAATAACCATGAAATTATCTTTTGTCTCCTTATTAACAACACTATTCATCAAGAACAAAATGTCCATATCTATACAATTCATTCAATACAATCAAACAATGGGGTTCATGATCGTCATTAGGGTTTCTTATTGATGTTAATTGGTTGAATTCCAAAATAAACAAACCAACAGAATATTTCTAGTTTGGAACACTTGTCTTTTGGTCCCAAACACAGTTGTTGACATAATGATCATTATATTAACATCTATAACTAACTTACATAGTATATTAATTAAAACAAACATGTCGATGCACTATTGAAAATTTAAATTTGTTTAGTTTCATCACCCAAAGGACTCATTCATCTTAGTTTGCTTTTCGTACTAATGTGAATTGGTTTATTTCCTAAATAATGAGTCCTTCTATTCACTTTATGCTAAACAAGCTCCTTTTGTTGTTGCAAGCACTATTTTTCATGCAATAACCATGAAATTATCTTTTGTCTCCTTATTAACAACTCTATTCATCAAGAAGAAAATGTCCATATCTATACAATTCATTCAATACAATCAAACAATGGGGTTCATGATCGTCATTAGGGTTTCTTATTGATGTTAATTGGTTGAATTCCAAAATAAACAAACCAACAGAACATTTCTGGTTTGGAACACATGTCTTTTGGACCAAAACACACTTTTTGACACAATGATCATTAGATTAACATCTATAACTAAATTACATAGTATATTAATTAAAACAAACATGTCGATGCACTATTCAAAATTTAAATTTGTTTAATTTGATCACCCAAAGAACTCATTCATCTTAGTTTGCTTTTCGTGCTAATGTGAAGTGGTTTATTTCTGAAATAATGAGTCCTTCTATTCACTTTATGCTAAACACCCTGATTTTGTTGTTACAAGCACTATTTTTCATGCAATAACCATGAAATTATCTTTTGTCTCCTTATTAACAACACTATTCATCAAGAACAAAATGTCCATATCTATACAATTCATTCAATACAATCAAACAATGGGGTTCATGATCGTCATTAGGGTTTCTTATTGATGTTAATTGGTTGAATTCCAAAATAAACAAACCAACAGAACATTTCTAGTTTGGAACACTTGTCTTTTGGTCCCAAACACAGTTGTTGACATAATGATCATTATATTAACATGTATAACTAAATTACATAGTATATTAATTAAAACAAACATGTCGATGCACTATTGAAAATTTAAATTTGTGTACTTTCATCACCCAAAGGACTCATTCATCTTTGTTTGCTTTTCGTACTAATTTGAATTGGTTTATTTCCTAAATAATGAGTCCTTCTATTCATTTTATGCTAAACAAGATCCTTTTGTTGTTACAAGCATTGTTTTTCATGCAATAACCATGAAATTATCTTTTGTCTCCTTATTAACAACTCTATTTATCAAGAAGAAAATGTCCATATCTATACAATTCATTCAATACAATCAAACAATGGGGTTCATGAACTTCATTAGGGTTTCTTATTGATGTTAATTAATTGAATTCCAAAATAAACAATCCATCAGAACATTTCTGGTTTGGAACACTTGTCTTTTGTACCCAAACACACTTTTTGACACAATGATCATTAGATTAACATCTATAACTAAATTACATAGTATATTAATTAAAACAAACATGTCGATGCACTATTCAAAATTTAAATTTGTTTAATTTGATCGCCCAAAGAACTCATTCATCTTAGTTTGCTTTTCGTACTAATGTGAATTGGTTTATTTCCTAAATAATGAGTCCTTCTATTCCCTTTATGCTAAACAAGCTCCTTTTGTTGTTACAAGCACTATTTTTCATGCAATAACCATGAAATTATCTTTTGTCTCCTTATTAACAACTCTATTTATCAAGAAGAAAATGCCATATCTATACAATTCATTCAATACAATCAAACAATGGGGTTCGTGATCTTCATTAGGGTTTCTTATTGATGTTAATTGGAAATTTAAATGTGTTTATTTTTATCACCCAAAGGACTCATTTATCTTAGTTTGCTTTTCGTACTAATGTGAAGTGGTTTATTTCCGAAATAATGAGTCCTTCTATTCACTTTATGCTAAACAAGCACTATTTTTCATGCAATAACCATGAAATTATCTTTTGTCTCCTTATTAACAACTATATTTATCAAGAAGAAAATGTCCATATCTATACAATTCATTCAATACAATCAAAAAATGGGGTTCATAATCTTCATTAGGGTTTCCTATTGATGTTAATTGATTGAATTTCAAAATAAACAATCCATCAGAACATTTCTGGTTTGGAACACTTGTCTTTTGAACCCAAACACACTTTTTGACACAATGATCATTAGATTAAGATTTGTAACTAAATTACATAGTATATTAATTAAAACAAACATGTCGATGCACTATTGAAAATTTAAATGTGTTTAGTTTCATCACCCAAAGGACTCATTCATCTTAGTTTGCTTTTCGTACTAATGTGAATTGGTTTATTTCCTAAATAATGAGTCCTTCTATTCACTTTATGCTAAACAAGCTCCTTTTGTTGTTACAAGCACTATTTTTCATGTAATAACTATGAAATTATCTTTTGTCTCCTTATTAACAACTCTATTCATCAAGAAGAAAATGTCCATATCTATACAATTCATTCAATACAATCAAACAATGGGGTTCATGATCGTCATTAGGGTTTCTTATTGATGTTAATTGGTTGAATTCCAAAATAAACAAACCAACAGAACATTTCTGGTTTGGAACACATGTCTTTTGGACCCAAACACACTTTTTGACACAATGATCATTAGATTAACATCTATAACTAAATTACATAGTATATTAATTAAAACAAACATGTCGATGCACTATTCAAAATTTAAATTTGTTTAATTTGATCACCCAAAGAACTCATTCATCTTAGTTTGCTTTTCGTACTAATGTGAAGTGGTTTATTTCTGAAATAATGAGTCCTTCTATTCACTTTATGCTAAACACCCTGATTTTGTTGTTAAAAGCACTATTTTTCATGCAATAACCATGAAATTATCTTTTGTCTCCTTATTAACAACACTATTCATCAAGAACAATATGTCCATATCTATACAATTCATTCAATACAATCAAACAATGGGGTTGATGATCGTCATTAGGGTTTCTTATTGATGTTAATTGGTTGAATTCCAAAATAAACAAACCAACAGAATATTTCTAGTTTGGAACACTTGTCTTTTGGTCCCAAACACAGTTGTTGACATAATGATCATTATATTAACATCTATAACTAACTTACATAGTATATTAATTAAAACAAACATGTCGATGCACTATTGAAAATTTAAATTTGTTTAGTTTCATCACCCAAAGGACTCATTCATCTTTGTTTGCTTTTCGTACAAATTTGAATTGGTTTATTTCCTAAATAATGAGTCCTTCTATTCATTTGATGCTAAACAAGATCCTTTTGTTGTTACAAGCACTGTTTTTCCCGCAATAACCATGAAATTATCTTTTGTCTCCTTATTAACTACTCTATTTATCAAGAAGAAAATGTCCATATCTATACAATTCATTCAATACAATCAAACAATGGGGTTCGTGATCTTCATTAGGGTTTCTTATTGATGTTAATTGGAAATTTAAATGTGTTTAGTTTTATCACCCAAAGGACTCATTTATCTTAGTTTGCTTTTCGTACTAATGTGAAGTGGTTTATTTCCAAAATAATGAGTCCTTCTATTCACTTTATGCTAAACAAGCTACTGTTGTTGTTACGAGCACTATTTTTCATGCAATAACCATGAAATTATCTTTTGTCTCCTTATTAACAACTCTATTTATCAAGAAGAAAATGTCCATATCTATACAATTCATTCAATACAATCAAAAAATGGGGTTCATAATCTTCATTAGGGTTTCCTATTGATGTTAATTGATTGAATTTCAAAAAAAAACAATCCATCAGAACATTTCTGGTTTGGAACACTTGTCTTTTGAACCCAAACACAGTTTTTGACACAATGATCATTAGATTAAGATTTGTAACTAAATTACATAGTATATTAATTAAAACAAACATGTCGACGCACTATTGAAAATTTAAATGTGTTTAGTTTCATCACCCAAAGGACTCATTCATCTTAGTTTGCATTTCGTACTAATGTGAATTGGTTTATTTCCTAAATAATGAGTCCTTCTATTCCCTTTATGCTAAACAAGCTCCTTTTGTTGTTACAAGCACTATTTTTCATGCAATAACCATGAAATTATCTTTTGTCTCCTTATTAACAACTCTATTTATCAAGAAGAAAATGTCCATATCTATACAATTCATTCAATACAATCAAACAATGGGGTTGATGATCGTCATTAGGGTTTCTTATTGATGTTAATTGGTTGAATTCCAAAATAAACAAACCAACAGAACATTTCTAGTTTGGAACACTTGTCTTTTGGACCCAAACACAGTTGTTGACATAATGATCATTATATTAACATCTATAACTAAATTACATAGTATATTAATTAAAACAAACATGTCGATGCACTATTGAAAATTTAAATTTGTTTAGTTTCATCACCCAAAGGACTCATTCATCTTTGTTTGCTTTTCGTACTAATTTGAATTGGTTTATTTCCAAAATAATGAGTCCTTCTATTCATTTTATGCTAAACAAGATCCTTTTGTTGTTACAAGCACTGTTTTTCATGCAATAACCATGAAATTATCTTTTGTCTCCTTATTAACAACTCTATTTATCAAGAAGAAAATGTCCATATCTATACAATTCATTCAATACAATCAAACAATGGGGTTCATGATCTTCATTAGTGTTTCCTATTGATGTTAATTAATTGAATTCCAAAATAAAGAATCCATCAGAACATTTCTGGTTTGGAACACTTGTCTTTTGTACCCAAACACACTTTTTGACACAATGATCATTAGATTAACATTTATTAGTAAATTACATAGTATATTAAATAAAACAAACATGTCGATGCACTATTGAGAATTTAAATGTGTTTAGTTTCATCACCCAAAGGACTCATTCATCTTAGTTTGCATTTCGTACTAATGTGAATTGGTTTATTTCCTAAATAATGAGTCCTTCTATTCCCTTTATGCTAAACAAGCTCCTTTTGTTGTTACAAGCACTATTTTTCATGCAATAACCATGAAATTATCTTTTGTCTCCTTATTAACAACTCTATTTATCAAGAAGAAAATGCCATATCTATACAATTCATTCAATACAATCAAACAATGGGGTTCGTGATCTTCATTAGGGTTTGTTATTGATGTTAATTGGTTGAATTCCAAAATAAACAAACCAACAGAACATTTCTAGTTTGGAACACTTGTCTTTTGGACCCAAACACAGTTGTTGACATAATGATCATTATATTAACATCTATAACTAAATTACATAGTATATTAATTAAAACAAACATGTCGATGCACTATTAAAAATTTAAATTTGTTTAGTTTCATCACCCAAAGGACTCATTCATCTTTGTTTACTTTTCGTACTAATTTGAATTGGTTTATTTCCTAAATAATGAGTGCTTCTCTTCATTTTATGCTAAACAAGATCCTTTTGTTGTTACAAGCACTATTTTTCATGCAATAACCATGAAATTATCTTTTGTCTCCTTATTAACAACTCTATTCATCAAGAAGAAAATGTCCATATCTATACAATTCATTCAATACAATCAAACAATGGGGTTCATGATCCTCATTAGGGTTTCTTACTGATGTTAATTGGTTGAATTCCAAAATAAACAAACCAATAGAAAATTTCTGGTTTGGAACACATGTCTTTTGGACCCAAACACACTTTTTGACACAATGATCATGAGATTAACATCTATAAGTAAATTACATAATATATTAATTAAAACAAACATGTCGATGCATTATTGAAAATTTAAATGTGTTTAGTTTGATCACCCAAAAAATTCATTCATCTTAGTTTGCTTTTCGTAATAATGTGAAGTGGTTTATTTCCGAAATAATGAGTCCTTCTATTCACTTTATGCTAAACAAGCTCCTTTTGTTGTTACAAGCACTATTTTTCATGCAATAACCATGAAATTATCTTTTGTCTCCTTATTAACAACACTATTCATCAAGAAGAAAATGTCCATATCTATACAATTCATTCAATACAATCAAACAATGGGGTTCATGATCGTCATTAGGGTTTCTTATTGATGTTAATTGGTTGAATTCCAAAATAAACAAACCAACAGAACATATCTAGTTTGGAACACTTGTCTTTTGGACCCAAACACAGTTTTTGACATATGATGATCATTATATTAACATTTTATAACTAAATTACATAGTATATTAATTAAAACAAACATGTCGATGCACTATTAAAAATTTAAATTTGTTTAGTTTCCTCACCCAAAGGACTCATTCATCTTTGTTTGCTTTTCGTACTAATTTGAATTGGTTTATTTCCTAAATAATGAGTCCTTCTATTCATTTTATGCTAAACAAGATCCTTTTGTTGTTACAAGAAACTATTTTTTTTTTGCAAATAACCATGAAATTATCTTTTGTCTCCTTATTAACAACTCTATTCATCAAGAAGAAAATGTCCATATCGATACAATTCATTCAATACAATCAAACAATGGGGCTCATGATCGTCATTAGGGTTTCTTATTGATGTTAATTGGTTGAATTCCAATATAAACAAACCAACAGAACATTTCTGGTTTGGAACACATGTCTTTTGGACCCAAACACACTTTTTGACACAATGATCATTAGATTAACATCTATAACTAAATTACATAGTATATTAATTAAAACAAACATGTCGATGCACTATTCAAAATTTAAATGTGTTTAGTTTGATCACCCAAAAAACTCATTCATCTTAGTTTGCTTTTCGTACTAATGTGAAGTGGTCTATTTCCGAAATAATGAGTCCTTCTATTCACTTTATGCTAAACAAGCTCCTTTTGTTGTTACAAGCACTATTTTTCATGCAATAACCATGAAATTATCTTTTGTCGCCTTATTAACAACACTATTCATCAAGAACAAAATGTCCATATCTATACAATTCATTCAATACAATCAAACAATGGGGTTCATGATCGTCATTAGGGTTTATTATTGATGTTAATTGGTTGAATTCCAAAATAAACAAACCAACATAACATTTCTAGTTTGGAACACTTGTCTTTTGGTCCCAAACACAGTTTTTGACACAATGATCATTATATTAACATCTATAACTAAATTACATAGTATATTAAATTAAAAAAAAACATGTCGATGCACTATTAAAAATTTAAATTTGTTTAGTTTCATCACCCAAAGGACTCATTCATCTTTGTTTACTTTTCGTACTAATTTGAATTGGTTTATTTCCTAAATAATGAGTCCTTCTATTCATTTTATGCTAAACAAGATCCTTTTGTTGTTACAAGCACTATTTTTCATGCAATAACCATGAAATTATCTTTTGTCTCCTTATTAACAACTCTATTTATCCAGAAGAAAATGTCCATATCTATACAATTCATTCAATACAATCAAACAATGGGGTTCATGATCTTCATTAGGGTTTCCTATTGATGTTAATTAATTGAATTCCAAAATAAACAATCCATCAGAACATTTATGGTTTGGAACACTTGTCTTTTGGACCCAAACACACTTTTTGACACAATGATCATTAGATTAACATTTATTAGTAAATTACATAGTATATTAATTAAAACAAACATGTCGATGCACTATTGAGAATTTAAATGTGTTTAGTTTCATCACCCAAAGGACTCATTCATCTTAGTTTGCTTTTCGTACTAATGTGAATTGGTTTATTTCCTAAATAATGAGTCCTTCTATTCCCTTTATGCTAAACAAGCTCCTTTTGTTGTTACAAGCACTATTTTTCATGCAATAACAATGAAATTATCTTTTGTCTCCTTATTAACAACTCTATTTATCAAGAAGAAAATGCCATATCTATGCAATTCGTTCAATACAATCAAACAATGGGGTTCGTGATCTTCATTAGGGTTTCTTATCGATGTTAATTGGAAATTTAAATGTGTTTAGTTTTATCACCCAAAGGACTCATTTATCTTAGTTTGCTTTTCGTACTAATGTGAAGTGGTTTATTTCCAAAATAATGAGTCCTACTATTAACTTTATGCTAAACAAGCTACTGTTGTTGTTACAAGCACTATTTTTCATGCAATAACCATGAAATTATCTTTTGTCTCCTTATTAACAACTCTATTTATCAAGAAGAAAATGTCCATATCTATACAATTCATTCAATACAATCAAAAAATGGGGTTCATAATCTTCATTAGGGTTTCCTATTGATGTTAATTGATTGAATTTCAAAATAAACAATCCATCATAACATTTCTGGTTTGGAATTGTCTTTTGAACCCAAACACACTTTTTGACACAATGATCATTAGATTAAGAATTGTAACTAAATTACATAGTATATTAATTAAAACAAACATGTCGACGCACTATTGAAAATTTAAATTTGTTTAGTTTCCTCACCCAAAGGACTCATTCATCTTTGTTTGCTTTTCGTACTAATGTGAATTGGTTTATTTCCTAAATAATGAGTCCTTCTATTCACTTTATGCTAAACAAGCTCCTTTTGTTGTTGCAAGCACTATTTTTCATGCAATAACCATGAAATTATCTTTTGTCTCCTTATTAACAACTCTATTCATCAAGAAGAAAATGTCCATATCTATACAATTCATTCAATACAATCAAACAATGGGGTTCATGATCGTCATTAGGGTTTCTTATTGATGTTAATTGGTTGAATTCCAAAATAAACAAACCAACAGAACATTTCTGGTTTGGAACACATGTCTTTTGGACCCAAATACACTTTTTGACACAATGATCATGAGATTAACATCTATAACTAAATTACATAGTATATTAATTAAAACAAATATGTCGATGCACTATTGAAAATTTAAATGTGTTTAGTTTGATCACCCAAAAAACTCATTCATCTTAGTTTGCTTTTCGTACTAATGTGAAGTGGTTTATTTCCGAAATAATGTGTCCTTCTATTCACTTTATGCTAAACACCCTGATTTTGTTGTTACAAGCACTATTTTTCATGCAATAACCATGAAATTATCTTTTATCTCCTTATTAACAACACTATTCATCAAGAAGAAAATGTCCATATCTATACAATTCATTCAATACAATCAAACAATGGGGTTCATGATCGTCATTAGGGTTTCATATTGATGTTAATTGGTTGAATTCCAAAATAAACAAAACAACAGAACATTTCTAGTTTGGAACACTTGTCTTTTGGACCCAAACACACTTTTTGTTGACATAATGATCATTATATTAACATCTATAACTAAATTACATAGTATATTAATTAAAATTAAAACAAACATGTCGATGCACTATTAAAAAAATTTAAATTTGTGTTTAGTTTTCGTCACCCAAAGGACTCATTCATTTTGTTTGCTTTTCGTACTAATTTGAATTGGTTTATTTCCTAAATAATGAGTCCTTCTATTCATTTTATGCTAAACAAGATCCTTTTGTTGTTACAAGCACTATTTTTCATGCAATAACCATGAAATTATCTTTTGTCTCCTTTATTAACAACTCTATTTATCCAGAAGAAAATGTCCATATCTATACAATTCATTCAATACAATCAAACAATGGGGTTCATGATCTTCATTAGGGTTTCCTATTGATGTTAATTAATTGAATTCCAAAATAAACAAATACATCAGAACATTTCTGGTTTGGAACACTTGTCTTTTGGACCAAAAACACACTTTTTGACACAATGATCATTAGATTAACATTTATTAGTAAATTACATAGTATATTAATTAAAAACAAACATGTCGATGCACTATTGAGAATTTAAATGTGTTTAGTTTCATCACCCAAAAGGACTCATTCATCTTAGTTTGCTTTTCGTACTAATGTGAATTGGTTTATTTCCTAAATAATGAGTCCTTCTATTCATTTTATGCTAAACAAGATCCTTTTGTTGTTACAAGCACTGTTTTTCATGCAATAACCAGAAAATTATCTTTTGTCTCCTTATTAACAACTCTATTTATCAAGAAGAAAAATGCCATATCTATACAATTCATTCAATACAATCAAACAATGGGGTTCGTGATCTTCATTTAGGGTTTCTTATTGATGTTAAATTGAAATTTTAAATGTGTTTAGTTTTATCACCCAAAGGACTCATTTATCTTAGTTTGCTTTTCGTACTAATGTGAAGTGGTTTATTTCCAAAATAATGAGTCCTACTATTCACTTTATGCTAAACAAGCTACTGTTGTTGTTACAAGCACTATTTTTCATGCAATAACCATGAAATTATCTTTTGTCTCCTTATTAACAACTCTATTTTATCAAGAAGAAAATGTCCATATCTATACAATTCATTCAATACAATCAAAAAATGGGGTTCATAATCTTCATTAGGGTTTCCTATTGATGTTAATTGATTGAATTTCAAAATAAACAATCCATCATAACATTTCTGGTTTGGAACACTTGTCTTTTGAACCCAAACACACTTTTTGACACAATGATCATTAGATTAAGAATTGTAACTAAATTACATAGTATATTAATTAAAACAAAGATGTCGACGCACTATTGAAAATTTAAATGTGTTTAGTTTCATCACCCAAAGGACTCATTCATCTTTGTTTGCTTTTCGTACTAATGTGAAATTGTTTTTATTTCCTAAATAATGAGTCCTTCTATTCACTTTATGCTAAACAAGCTCCTTTTGTTGTTGCAAGCACTATTTTTCATGCAATAACCATGAAATTATCTTTTGTCTCCTTATTAACAACTCTATTCATCAAGAAGAAAATGTCCATATCTATACAATTCATTCAATACAATCAAACAATGAGGTTCATGATCGTCATTAGGGTTTTCTTATTGATGTTAATTGGTTGAATTCCAAAATAAACAAACCAACAGAACATTTCTGGTTTGGGAACACATGTCTCTTTTGGACCCAAACACACTTTTTGACACAATGATCATGAGATTAACATCTATAACTAAATTACATAGTATATTAATTAAAAAACAAACATGTCGATGCACTATTGAAAATTTAAATGTGTTTAGTTTCATCACCCAAAAGGACTCATTCATCTTAGTTTGCTTTTCGTACTAATGTGAAGTGGTTTATTTCCGAAATAATGAGTCCTTCTATTCACTTTATGCTAAACACACCCTGATTTTTTGTTGTTACAAGCACTATTTTTCATGCAATAACCATGAAATTATCTTTTGTCTCCTTATTAACAACACTATTCATCAAGAAGAAAATGTCCATATCTATACAATTCATTCAATACAATCAAACAATGGGGTTCATGATCGTCATTAGGGTTTCTTATTGATGTTAATTGGTTGAATTCCAAAATAAACAAACCAACAGAACATTTCTGGTTTGGAACACTTGTCTTTTGGACCCAAACACACTTTTGTTGACACAATGATCATTAGATTAACATCTATAACTAAATTACATAGTATATTAAATTAAAACAAACATGTCGATGCACTATTGAAAATTTAAATGTGTTTAGTAGTTTCATCACCCAAAGGACTCATTCATCTTAGTTTGCTTTTCGTACTAATTTGAATTGTTTTATTTCCTAAATAATGAGTCCTTCTATTCATTTTATGCTAAACAAGATCCCTTTTGTTGTTACAAGCACTATTTTTCATGCAATAACCATGAAATTATCTTTTGTCTCCTTATTAACAACTCTATTCATCAAAAAGAAAATGTCCATATCTATACAATTCATTCAATACAATCAAACAATGGGGTTCATGATTGTCATTAGGGTTTCTTATTGATGTTAATTGGTTGAATTCCAAACTAAACAATCCATCAGAATATTTCTAGTTTTGGAACACTTGTCTTTTTGGACCCAAACACTTTTTTTTAAACACAATGATCATTATATTAACATCTATAACTAAATTACATAGTATATTAATTAAAAACAAACATGTCGATGCACTATTGAAAAATTTAAATTTGTTTAGTTTCATCACCCAAAGGACTCATTCATCTTTAGTTTGCTTTTTCGTACTAATTTGAATTGGTTTATTTCCAAAATAATGAGTCCTTCTATTCATTTTATGCTAAACAAGATCCCTTTTGTTGTTACAAGCACTATTTTTCATGCAATAACCATGAAATTATCTTTTCTCTTCTTATTAACAACTCTATTTATCAAGAAGAAAATGTCCATATCTATACAATTCATTCAATACAATCAAACAATGGGGTTCATGATCTTCATTAGGGTTTCTTATTGATGTTAATTGGTTGAATTCCAAAATAAACAATCCATCAGAACATTTCTGGTTTGGGAACACTTGTCTTTTGGACCCAAACACAGTTTTTGACACAATGATCATTAGATAAACATTCTATAACTAAATTACATAGTATATATTAATAAAAAACAAACATGTCGATGCACTATTAAAAATTTAAATTTGTTTAGTTTCATCACCCAAAAGGACTCATTCATCTTAGTTTGCTTTTTCGTACTAATGTGAATTGGTTTATTTCCAAAATAATGAGTCCTTCTATTCATTTTATGCTAAACAAGATCTTTTTTTGTTGTTACAAGCACTATTTTTCATGCAATAACCATGAAATTATCTTTTGTCTCCTTATTAACAACTCTATTTATCAAGAAGAAAATGCCATATCTATACAATTCATTCAATACAATCAAACAATGGGGTTCGTGATCTTCATTAGGGTTTCTTATTGATGTTAATTGGTTGAATTCCAAATATAAACAATCCATCAGAATATTTCTAGTTTGGAACACTTGTCTTTTGGACCCAAACACACTTTTTGACATAATGATCATTATATTAACATCTATAACTAAATTACATAGTATATTAATTAAAACAAACATGTCGATGCACTATTAAAAATTTAAATTTGTTTAGTTTCATCACCCAAAGGACTCATTCATCTTAGTTTGCTTTTCGTACTAATGTGAATTGGTTTATTTCCTAAATAATGAGTCCTTCTATTCCCTTTATGCTAAACAAGCTCCTTTTGTTGTTACAAGCACTATTTTTCATGCAATAACCATGTAATTATCTTTTGTCTCCTTATTAACAACTCTATTTATCAAGAAGAAAATGCCATATCTATACAATTCATTCAATACAATCAAACAATGGGGTTCGTGATCTTCATTAGGGTTTCTTATTGATGTTAATTGGAAAATTTAAAATGTGTTTAGTTTTTATTACCCAAAGGACTCATTTATCTTAGTTTGCTTTTTTCGTACTAATGTGAAGTGGTTTTATTTCCGAAATAATGAGTCCTTCTATTCACTTTATGCGAAACAAGCTACTGTTGTTGTTGCAAGCACTATTTTTCATGCAATAACCATGAAAATTATCTTTTTGTCTCCTTATTTAACAACTCTATTTATCAAGAAGAAAATGTCCATATCTATACAATTCATTCAATACAATCAAAAAATGGGGGTTCATAATCTTCATTAGGGTTTTCCTATTGATGTTAATTGATTGATGAATTTCAAAATAAACAATCCATCATAACATTTCTGGTTTGGAACACTTGTCTTTTGAACCCAAAACACACTTTTTGACACAATGATCATTAGATTAAGAATTGTAACTAAATTACATAGTATATTAATTAAAACAAACATGTCTCAATGCACTATTGAAAAATTTAAATGTGTTTAGTTTCATCACCCAAAAGGACTCATTCATCTTTGTTTGCTTTTCGTACTAATGTGAATTGGTTTATTTCCTAAATAATGAGTCCTTCTATTCACTTTATGCTAAACAAGCTCCTTTTGTTGTTGCAAGCACTATTTTTCATGCAATAACCATGAAATTATCTTTTGTCTCCTTATTAACAACTCTATTTATCAAGAAGAAAATGCCATATCTATACAATTCATTCAATACAATCAAACAATGGGGTTCGTGATCTTCATTAGGGTTTCTTATTGATGTTAATTGGTTGAATTCCAAACTAAACAATCCATCAGAATATTTCTAGTTTGGAACACTTGTCTTTTGGACCCAAACACAGTTGTTGACATAATGATCATTATATTAACATCTATAACTAAATTACATAGTATATTAATTAAAACAAACATGTCGATGCACTATTCAAAATTTAAATTTGTTTAGTTTCATCACCCAAAGGACTCATTCATCTTAGTTTGCTTTTCGTACTAATGTGAATTGGTTTATTTCCTAAATAATGAGTCCTTCTATTCCCTTTATGCTAAACAAGCTCCTTTTGTTGTTACAAGCACTATTTTTCATGCAATAACCATGTAATTATCTTTTGTCTCCTTATTAACAACTCTATTTATCAAGAAGAAAATGCCATATCTATACAATTCATTCAATACAATCAAACAATGGGGTTCGTGATCTTCATTAGGGTTTCTTATTGATGTTAATTGGAAATTTAAATGTGTTTAGTTTTATTACCCAAAGGACTCATTTATCTTAGTTTGCTTTTCGTACTAATGTGAAGTGGTTTATTTCCGAAATAATGAGTCCTTCTATTCACTTTATGCTAAACAAGCTACTGTTGTTGTTACAAGCACTATTTTTCATGCAATAACCATGAAATTATCTTTTGTCTCCTTATTAACAACTCTATTTATCAAGAAGAAAATGTCCATATCTATACAATTCATTCAATACAATCCAAAAATGGTGTTCATAATCTTCATTAGGGTTTCCTATTGATGTTAATTGATTGAATTTCAAAATAAACAATCCATCAGAACATTTCTGGTTTGGAACACTTGTCTTTTGAACCCAAACACACTTTTTGACACAATGATCATTAGATTAAGATTTGTAACTAAATTACATAGTATATTAATTAAAACAAACATGTCGACGCACTATTGAAAATTTAAATGTGTTTAGTTTCATCACCCAAAGGACTCATTCAGCTTAGTTTGCTTTTCGTACTAATGTGAATTGGTTTATTTCCTAAATAATGAGTCCTTCTATTCACTTTATGCTAAACAAGCTCCTTTTGTTGTTGCAAGTACTATTTTTCATGCAATAACCATGAAATTATCTTTTGTCTCCTTATTAACAACTCTATTCATGAAGAAGAAAATGTCCATATCTATACAATTCATTCAATACAATCAAACAATGGGGTTCATGATCGTCATTAGGGTTTCTTATTGATGTTAATTGGTTGAATTCCAAAATAAACAAACCAACAGAACATTTCTGGTTTGGAACACATGTCTTTTGGACCCAAACACACTTTTTGACACAATGATCATTAGATTAACATCTATAACTAAATTACATAGTATATTAATTAAAACAAACATGTCGATGCACTATTCAAAATTTAAATTTGTTTAATTTTGATCACCCAAAGAAACTCATTCATCTTAGTTTGCTTTTTCGTACTAATGTGAAGTGGTTTATTTCTGAAAATAATGAGTCCTTCTATTCACTTTATGCTAAACACCCTCCTTTTTTTGTTGTTAAAAGCACTATTTTTCATGCAATAAACCATGAAATTATCTTTTGTCTCATTATTTAACAACACTATTCATCAAGAACAAAATGTCCATATCTATACAATTCATTCAATACAATCAAACAATGGGGTTCATGATCGTCATTAGGGTTTCTTTATGATGATGTTAATTGGTTGAATTCAAAAAAATAAACAAACCAACAGAACATTTCTAGTTTGGAACACTTGTCTTTTGGTCCCAAACACAGTTGTTGACATAATGATCATTATATTAACATCTATAACTAAATTACATAGTATATTAATTAAAACAAACATGTCGATGCACTATTGAAAATTTAAATTTGTTTAGTTTCATCACCCAAAGGACTCATTCATCTTTGTTTGCTTTTCGTACTAATTTGAATTGGTTTATTTCCTAAATAATGAGTCCTTCTATTCATTTTATGCTAAACAAGATCCTTTTGTTGTTACAAGCACTGTTTTTCATGCAATAACCATGAAATTATCTTTTGTCTCCTTATTAACAACTCTATTTATCAAGAAGAAAATGTCCATATCTATACAATTCATTCAATACAATCAAACAATGGGGTTCATGATCTTCATTAGGGTTTCTTATTGATGTTAATTAATTGAATTCAAAAATAAACAATCCATCAGAACATTTCTGGTTTGGAACACTAGTCTTTTGTACCCAAACACACTTTTTGACACAATGATCATTAGATTAACATTTATTAGTAAATTACATAGTATATTAATTAAAACAAACATGTCGATGCACTATTGAGAATTTAAATGTGTTTAGTTTCATCACCCAAAGGACTCATTCATCTTAGTTTGCTTTTCGTACAAATGTGAAGTTTATTTCCTAAATAATGAGTCCTTCTATTCCCTTTATGCTAAACAAGCACCTTTTGTTGTTACAAGCACTATTTTTCATGCAATAACCATGAAATTATCTTTTGTCTCCTTATTAACAACTCTATTTATCAAGAAGAAAATGCCATATCTATACAATTCATTCAATACAATCAAACAATGGGGTTCGTGATCTTCATTAGGGTTTCTTATTGATGTTAATTGGAAATTTAAATGTGTTTAGTTTTATCACCCAAAGGACTCATTTATCTTAGTTTGCTTTTCGTACTAATGTGAAGTGGTTTATTTCCGAAATAATGAGTCCATCTATTCACTTTATGCTAAACAAGCTACTGTTGTTGTTACAAGCACTATTTTTCATGCAATAACCATGAAATTATCTTTTGTCTCCTTATTAACAACTCTATTTATCAAGAAGAAAATGTCCATATCTATACAATTCATTCAATACAATCAAAAAATGGGGTTCATAATCTTCATTAGGGTTTCCTATTGATGTTAATTGATTGAATTTCAAAATAAACAATCCATCAGAACATTTCTGGTTTGGAACACTTGTCTTTTGAACCCAAACACACTTTTTGACACAATGATCATTAGATTAAGATTTGTAACTAAATTACATAGTATATTAATTAAAACAAACATGTCGACGCACTATTGAAAATTTAAATGTGTTTAGTTACATCACCCAAAGGACTCATTCATCTTAGTTTGCTTTTCGTACTAATGTGAATTGGTTTATTTCCTAAATAATGAGTCCTTCTATTCACTTTATGCTAAACAAGCTCCTTTTGTTGTTGCAAGCACTATTTTTCATGCAATAACCATGAAATTATCTTTTGTCTCCTTATTAACAACTCTATTCATCAAGAAGAAAATGTTCATATCTATACAATTCATTCAATACAATCAAACAATGGGGTTCATGATCGTCATTAGGGTTTCTTATTGATGTTAATTGGTTGAATTCCAAAATAAACAAACCAACAGAACATTTCTGGTTTGGAACACATGTCTTTTGGACCCAAACACACTTTTTGACACAATGATCATTAGATTAACATCTATAACTAAATTACATAGTATATTAATTAAAACAAACATGTCGATGCACTATTCAAAATTTAAATTTGTTTAATTTGATCACCCAAAGAACTCATTCATCTTAGTTTGCTTTTCGTACTAATGTGAAGTGGTTTATTTCTGAAATAATGAGTCCTTCTATTCACTTTATGCTAAACACCCTGATTTTGTTGTTAAAAGCACTATTTTTCATGCAATAACCATGAAATTATCTTTTGTCTCCTTATTAACAACACTATTCATCAAGAACAAAATGTCCATATCTATACAATTCATTCAATACAATCAAACAATGGGGTTCATGATCGTCATTAGGGTTTCTTATTGATGTTAATTGGTTGAATTCCAAAATAAACAAACCAACAGAATATTTCTAGTTTGGAACACTTGTCTTTTGGTCCCATACACAGTTGTTGACATAATGATCATTATATTAACATCTATGACTAACTTACATAGTATATTAATTAAAACAAACATGTCGATGCACTATTGAAAATTTAAATTTGTTTAGTTTCGTCACCCAAAGGACTCATTCATCTTTGTTTGCTTTTCGTACTAATTTGAATTGGTTTATTTCCTAAATAATGAGTCCTTCTATTCATTTTATGCTAAACAAGATCCTTTTGTTGTTACAAGCACTGTTTTTCCAGCAATAACCATGAAATTATCTTTTGTCTCCTTATTAACTACTCTATTTATCAAGAAGAAAATGTCCATATCTATACAATTCATTCAATACAATCAAACAATGGGGTTCATGATCTTCATTAGGGTTTCCTATTGATGTTAATTAATTGAATTCCAAAATAAACAATCCATCAGAACATTTCTGGTTTGGAACACTTGTCTTTTGTACCCAAACACACTTTTTGACACAATGATCATTAGATTAACATTTATTAGTAAATTACATAGTATATTAATTAAAACAAACATATCGATGCACTATTGATAATTTAAATGTGTTTAGTTTCATCACCCAAAGGACTCATTCATCTTAGTTTGCTTTTCGTACTAATGTGAATTGGTTTATTTCCTAAATAATGAGTCCTTCTATTCCCTTTATGCTAAACAAGCTCCTTTTGTTGTTACAAGCACTATTTTTCTTGCAATAACCATGAAATTATCTTTTGTCTCCTTATTAACAACTCTATTTATCAAGAAGAAAATGCCATATCTATACAATTCATTCAATACAATCAAACAATGGGGTTCGTGATCTTCATTAGGGTTTCTTATTGATGTTAATTGGAAATTTAAATGTGTTTAGTTTTATCACCCAAAGGACTCATTTATCTTAGTTTGCTTTTCGTACTAATGTGAAGTGGTTTTATTTCAAAATAATGAGTCCTTCTATTCACTTTATGCTAAACAAGCTACTGTTGTTGTTACGAGCACTATTTTTCATGCAATAACCATGAAATTATCTTTTGTCTCCTTATTAACAACTCTATTTATCAAGAAGAAAATGTCCATATCTATACAATTCATTCAATACAATCAAAAAATGGGGTTCATAATCTTCATTAGGGTTTCCTATTGATGTTAATTGATTGAATTTCAAAATAAACAATCCATCAGAACATATCTGGTTTGGAACACTTGTCTTTTGAACCCAAACACAGTTTTTGACACAATGATCATTAGATTAAGATTTGTAACTAAATTACATAGTATATTAATTAAAACAAACATGTCGACGCACTATTGAAAATTTAAATGTGTTTAGTTTCATCACCCAAAGGACTCATTCATCTTAGTTTGCTTTTCGTACTAATGTGAATTGGTTTATTTCCTAAATAATGAGTCCTTCTATTCACTTTATGCTAAACAAGCTCCTTTTGTTGTTGCAAGCACTATTTTTCATGCAATAACCATGAAATTATCTTTTGTCTCCTTATTAACAACTCTATTCATCAAGAAGAAAATGTCCATATCTATACAATTCATTCAATACAATCAAACAATGGGGTTCATGATCATCATTAGGGTTTCTTATTGATGTTAATTGGTTGAATTCCAAAATAAACAAACCAACAGAACATTTCTGGTTTGGAACACATGTCTTTTGGACCCAAACACACTTTTTGACACAATGATCATGAGATTAACATCTATAACTAAATTACATAGTATATTAATTAAAACAAACATGTCGATGCACTATTCAAAATTTAAATGTGTTTAGTTTGATCACCCAAAAAACTCATTCATCTTAGTTTGCTTTTCGTACTAATGTGAAGTGGTTTATTTCCGAAATAATGTTTCCTTCTATTCATTTTATGCTAAACACCCTGATTTTGTTGTTACAAGCACTATTTTTCATGCGATAACCATGAAATTATCTTTTGTCTCCTTATTAACAATACTATTCATCAATAAGAAAATGTCCATATCTATACAATTCATTCAATACAATCAAACAATGGGGTTCATGATCGTCATTAGGGTTTCTTACTGATGTTAATTGGTTGAATTCCAAAATAAACAAACCAATAGAACATTTCTGGTTTGGAACACATGTCTTTTGGACCCAAACACACTTTTTGACACAATGATCATGAGATTAACATCTATAACTAAATTACATAATATATTAATTAAAACAAACATGTCGATGATGCATTATTGAAAATTTAAATGTGTTTAGTTTGATCACCCAAAAAAATTCATTCATCCCTTAGTTTGCTTTTGCGTACTAATGTGAAGTGGTTTATTTCCGAAATAATGAGTCCTTCTATTCACTTTATGCTAAACAAGCTCGTTTTGTTGTTACAAGCATTATTTTTCATGCAATAGCCATGAAATTATCTTTTGTCTCCTTATTAACAACACTATTCATCAAGAAGAAAATGTCCACATCTATACAATTCATTCAATACAATCAAACAATGGGGTTCATGATCGTCATTAGGGTTTCTTATTGAAGTTAATTGGTTGAATTCCCAAAATAAACAAACCAACAGAACATTTCTAGTTTTGGAACACTTGTCTTTTTTTGGACCCAAACACAGTTGTTGACATAATGATCATTATATTAACATCTATAACTAAATTACATAGTATATTAATTAAAACAAACATGTCGATGCACTATTAAAAATTTAAATTTGTTTAGTTTCATCACCCAAAGGACTCATTCATCTTTGCTTGCTTTTCGTACTAATTTGAATTGGTTTATTTCCTAAATAATGAGTCCTTCTATTCATTTTATGCTAAACAAGATCCTTTTGTTGTTACAAGCACTATTTTTCATGCAATAACCATGAAATTATCTTTTGTCTCCTTATTAACAACTCTATTCATCAAGAAGAAAATGTCCATATCTATACAATTCATTCAATACAATCAAACAATGGGGTTCATGATCGTCATTAGGGTTTCTTACTGATGTTAATTGGTTGAATTCCAAAATAAACAAACCAATAGAATATTTCTGGTTTGGAACACATGTCTTTTGGACCCAAACACACTTTTGGACACAATGATCATGAGATTAACATCTATAACTAAATTACATAATATATTAATTAAAACAAACATGTCGATGCACTATTCAAAATTTAAATTTGTTTAATTTGATCACCCAAAGAACTCATTCATCTTAGTTTGCTTTTCGTACTAATGTGAAGTGGTTTATTTCTGAAATAATGAGTCCTTCTATTCACTTTATGCTAAACACCCTGATTTTGTTGTTAAAAGCACTATTTTTCATGCAATAACCATGAAATTATCTTTTGTCTCCTTATTAACAACACTATTCATCAAGAACAAAATGTCCATATCTATACAATTCATTCAATACAATCAAACAATGGGGTTCATGATCGTCATTAGGGTTTCTTATTGATGTTAATTGGTTGAATTCCAAAATAAACAAACCAACAGAATATTTCTAGTTTGGAACACTTGTCTTTTGGTCCCAAACATAGTTGTTGACATAATGATCATTATATTAACATCTATAACTAACTTACATAGTATATTAATTAAAACAAACATGTCGATGCACTATTGAAAATTTAAATTTGTTTAGTTCGTCACCCAAAGGACTCATTCATCTTTGTTTGCTTTTCGTACTAATTTGAATTGGTTTATTTCCTAAATAATGAGTCCTTCTATTCATTTTATGCTAAACAAGATCCTTTTGTTGTTACAAGCACTATTTTTCATGCAATAACCATGAAATTATCTTTTGTCTCCTTATTAACAACTCTATTTATCAAGAAGAAAATGCCATATCTATACAATTCATTCAATACAATCAAACAATGGGGTTCGTGATCTTCATTAGGGTTTCTTATTGATGTTAATTGGAAATTTAAATGTGTTTAGTTTTATCACCCAAAGGACTCATTTATCTTAGTTTGCTTTTCGTACTAATGTGAAGTGGTTTATTTCCAAAATAATGAGTCCTTCTATTCACTTTATGCTAAACAAGCTACTGTTGTTGTTACGAGCACTATTTTTCATGCAATAACCATGAAATTATCTTTTGTCTCCTTATTAACAACTCTTTTTATCAAGAAGAAAATCTCCATATCTGTACAATTCATTCAATACAATCAAAAAATGGGGTTCATAATCTTCATTAGGGTTTCCTATTGATGTTAATTGATTGAATTTCAAAATAAACAATCCATCAGAACATTTCTGGTTTGGAACACTTGTCTTTTGAACCCAAACACAGTTTTTGACACAATGATCATTAGATTAAGATTTGTAACTAAATTACATAGTATATTAATTAAAACAAGCATGTCGACGCACTATTGAAAATTTAAATGTGTTTAGTTTCATCACCCAAAGGACTCATTCATCTTAGTTTGCTTTTCGTACTAATGTGAATTGGTTTATTTCCTAAATAATGAGTCCTTCTATTCACTTTATGCTAAACACCCTGATTTTGTTGTTACAAGCACTATTTTTCATGCAATAACCATGAAATTATCTTTTGTCTCCTTATTAACAACACTATTCATCAAGAAGAAAATGTCCATATCTATACAATTCATTCAATACAATCAAACAATGGGGTTCATGATCGTCATTAGGGTTTCTTACTGATGTTAATTGGTTGAATTCCAAAATAAACAAACCAATAGAACATTTCTGGTTTGGAACACATGTCTTTTGGACCCAAACACACTTTTTGACACAATGATCATGAGATTAACATCTATAACTAAATTACATAATATATTAATTAAAACAAACATGTCGATGCATTATTGAAAATTTAAATGTGTTTAGTTTGATCACCCAAAAAATTCATTCATCTTAGTTTGCTTTTCGTACTAATGTGAAGTGGTTTATTTCCGAAATAATGAGTCCTTCTATTCACTTTATGCTAAACAAGCTCGTTTTGTTGTTACAAGCATTATTTTTCATGCAATAACCATGAAATTATCTTTTGTCTCCTTATTAACAACACTATTCATCAAGAAGAAAATGTCCACATCTATACAATTCATTCAATACAATCAAACAATGGGGTTCATGATCGTCATTAGGGTTTCTTATTGAAGTTAATTGGTTGAATTCCAAAATAAACAAACCAACAGAACATTTCTAGTTTGGAACACTTGTCTTTTGGACCCAAACACAGTTGTTGACATAATGATCATTATATTAACGTCTATAACTAAATTACATAGTATATTAATTAAAACAAACATGTCGATGCACTATTAAAAATTTAAATTTGTTTAGTTTCATCACCCAAAGGACTCATTCATCTTTGTTTGCTTTTCGTACTAATTTGAATTGGTTTATTTCCTAAATAATGAGTCCTTCTATTCATTTTATGCTAAACAAGATCCTTTTGTTGTTACAAGCACTATTTTTCATGCAATAACCATGAAATTATCTTTTGTCTCCTTATTAACAACTCTATTCATCAAGAAGAAAATGTCCATATCTATACAATTCATTCAATACAATCAAACAATGGGGTTCATGATCGTCATTAGGGTTTCTTACTGATGTTAATTGGTTGAATTCCAAAATAAACAAACCAATAGAACATTTCTGGTTTGGAACACATGTCTTTTGGACACAAACACACTTTTGGACACAATGATCATGAGATTAACATCTATAACTAAATTACATAATATATTAATTAAAACAAACATGTCGATGCATTATTGAAAATTTAAATGTGTTTAGTTTGATCACCCAAAAAATTCATTCATCTTAGTTTGCTTTTCGTACTAATGTGAAGTGGTTTATTTCCGAAATAATGAGTCCTTCTATTCACTTTATGCTAAACAAGCTCCTTTTGTTGTTACAAGCACTATTTTTCATGCAATAACCATGAAATTATCTTTTGTCTCCTTATTAACAACACTATTCATCAAGAAGAAAATGTCCATATCTATACAATTCATTCAATACAATCAAACAATGGGGTTCATGATCGTCATTAAGGTTTCTTATTGATGTTAATTGGTTGAATTCCAAAATAAACAAACCAACATAACATTTCTAGTTTGGAACACTTGTCTTTTGGTCCCAAACACAATTGTTGACATAATGATCATTATATTAACATCTATAACTAAATTACATAGTATATTAATTAAAACAAACATGTCGATGCACTATTAAAAATTTAAATTTGTTTAGTTTCATCACCCAAAGGACTCATTCATCTTTGTTTGCTTTTCGTACTAATTTGAATTGGTTTATTTCCTAAATAATGAGTCCTTCTATTCATTTTATGCTAAACAAGATCCTTTTGTTGTTACAAGCACTATTTTTCATGCAATAACCATGAAATTATCTTTTGTCTCCTTATTAACAACTCTATTTATCCAGAAGAAAATGTCCATATCTATACAATTCATTCAATACAATCAAACAATGAGGTTCATGATCTTAATTAGGGTTTCCTATTGATGTTAATTAATTGAATTCCAAAATAAACAATCCATCAGAACATTTCTGGTTTGGAACACTAGTCTTTTGTACCCAAACACACTTTTTGACACAATGATCATTAGATTAACATTTATTAGTAAATTACATAGTATATTAATTAAAACAAACATGTCGATGCACTATTGATAATTTAAATGTGTTTAGTTTCATCACCGAAAGGACTCATTCATCTTAGTTTGCTTTTCGTACTAATGTGAATTGGTTTATTTCCTAAATAATGAGTCCTTCTATTCACTTTATGCTAAACAAGCTACTGTTGTTGTTACAAGCACTATTTTTCATGCAATAACCATGAAATTATCTTTTGTCTCCTTATTAACAACTCTATTTATCAAGAAGAAAATGTCCATATCTATACAATTCATTCAATACAATCAAAAAATGGGGTTCATAATCTTCATTAGGGTTTCCTATTGATGTTAATTGATTGAATTTCAAAATAAACAATCCATCATAACATTTCTGGTTTGGAACACTTGTCTTTTGAACCCAAACACACTTTTTGACACAATGATCATTAGATTAAGAATTGTAACTAAATTACATAGTATATTAATTAAAACAAACATCTCAACGCACTATTGAAAATTTCAATGTGTTTAGTTTCATCACCCAAAGGACTCATTCATCTTTGTTTGCTTTTCGTACTAATGTGAATTGGTTTATTTCCTAAATAATGAGTCCTTCTATTCACTTTATGCTAAACAAGCTCCTTTTGTTGTTGCAAGCACTATTTTTCATGCAATAACCATGAAATTATCTTTTGTCTCCTTACTAACAACTCTATTCATCAAGAAGAAAATGTCCATATCTATACAATTCATTCAATACAATCAAACAATGGGGTTCATGATCGTCATTAGGGTTTCTTATTGATGTTAATTGGTTGAATTCCAAAATAAACAAACCAACAGAACATTTCTGGTTTGGAACACATGTCTTTTGGACCCAAACACACTTTTTGACACAATGATCATGAGATTAACATCTATAACTAAATTACATAGTATATTAATTAAAACAAACATGTCGATGCACTATTGAAAATTTAAATGTGTTTAGTTTGATCACCCAAAAAACTCATTCATCTTAGTTTGCTTTTCGTACTAATGTGAAGTGGTTTATTTCCGAAATAATGTGTCCTTCTATTCACTTTATGCTAAACACCCTGATTTTGTTGTTACAAGCACTATTTTTCATGCAATAACCATGAAATTATCTTTTGTCTCCTTATTATTAAACACTATTCATCAAGAAGAAAATATCCATATCTATACAATTCATTCAATACAATCAAACAATGGGGTTCATGATCGTCATTAGGGTTTCTTATTGATGTTAATTGGTTGAATTCCAAAATAAACAAACCAACAGAACATTTCTAGTTTGGAACACTTGTCTTTTGGACCCAAACACAGTTGTTGACATAATGATCATTATATTAACATCTATAACTAAATTACATAGTATATTAATTAAAACAAACATGTCGATGCACTATTAAAAATTTAAATTTGTTTAGTTTCATCACCCAAAGGACTCATTCATCTTTGTTTGCTTTTCGTACTAATTTGAATTGGTTTATTTCCTAAATAATGAGTCCTTCTATTCATTTTATGCTAAACAAGATCCTTTTGTTGTTACAAGCACTATTTTTCATGCAATAACCATGAAATTATCTTTTGTCTCCTTATTAACAACTCTATTTATCCAGAAGAAAATGTCCATATCTATACAATTCATTCAATACAATCAAACAATGGGGTTCGTGATCTTCATTAGGGTTTCTTATTGATGTTAATTGGAAATTTAAATGTGTTTAGTTTTATCACCCAAAGGACTCATTTATCTTAGTTTGCTTTTCGTACTAATGTGAAGTGGTTTATTTCCAAAATAATGAGTCCTTCTATTCACTTTATGCTAAACAAGCTACTGTTGTTGTTACAAGCACTATTTTTCATGCAATAACCATGAAATTATCTTTTGTCTCCTTATTAACAACTCTATTTATCAAGAAGAAAATGTCCATATCTATACAATTCATTCAATACAATCAAAAAATGGGGTTCATAATCTTCATTAGGGTTTCCTATTGATGTTAATTGATTGAATTTCAAAATAAACAATCCATCATAACATTTCTGGTTTGGAACACTTGTCTTTTGAACCCAAACACACTTTTTGACACAATGATCATTAGATTAAGAATTGTAACTAAATTACATAGAATATTAATTAAAACAAACATGTCGACGCACTATTGAAAATTTAAATGTGTTTAGTTTGATCTCCCAAAAAACTCATTCATCTTAGTTAGCTTTTCGTACTAATGTGAAGTGGTTTATTTCCGAAATAATGAGTCCTTCTATTCACTTTATGCTAAACACCCTGATTTTGTTGTTACAAGCACTATTTTTCATGCAATAACCATGAAATTATCTTTTGTCTCCTTATTAACAACACTATTCATCAAGAAGAAAATGTCCATATCTATACAATTCATTCAATACAATCAAACAATGGGGTTTATGATCGTCATTAGGGTTTCTTATTGATGTTAATTGGTTGAATTCCAAAATAAACAAACCAACAGAACATTTTCTAGTTTGGAACACTTGTCTTTTGGGACCCAAACACACTTTGTTGACATAATGATCATTATATTAACATCTATAACTAAATTACATAGTATATTAATTAAAACAAACATGTCGATGCACTATTAAAAATTTAAATTTGTTTAGTTTCATCACCCAAAGGACTCATTCATCTTTGTTTGCTTTTCGTACTAATTTGAATTGTTTTATTTCCTAAATAATGAGTCCTTCTATTCATTTTATGCTAAACAAGATCCTTTTGTTGTTACAAGCACTATTTTTCATGCAATAACCATGAAATTATCCTTTGTCTCCTTATTAACATCTCTATTCATCAAAAAGAAAATGTCCATATCTATACAATTCATTCAATACAATCAAACAATGGGGTTCATGATCGTCATTAGGGTTTCTTATTGATGTTAATTGGTTGAATTCCAAACTAAACAATCCATCAGAATATTTCTAGTTTGGAACACTTGTCTTTTGGACCCAAACACAGTTGTTGACATAATGATCATTATATTAACATCTATAACTAAATTACATAGTATATTAATTAAAACAAACATGTCGATGCACTATTGAAAATTTAAATTTGTGTAGTTTCGTCACCCAAAGGACTCATTCATCTTTGTTTGCTTTTCGTACTAATTTGAATTGGTTTATTTCCTAAATAATGAGTCATTCTATTCATTTTATGCTAAACAAGATCCTTTTGTTGTTACAAGCACTATTTTTCATGCAATAAACCATGAAATTATCTTTTGTCTCCTTATTTAACAACTCTATTTATCCAGAAGAAAATGTCCATATCTATACAATTCATTCAATACAATCAAACAATGGGGTTCATGATCTTCATTAGGGTTTTCCTATTGATGTTAATTAATTGAATTCCAAAATAAACAATCCATCAGAACATTTCTGGTTTGGAACACTTGTCTTTTGGACCCAAAACACACTTTTTGACACAATGATCATTAGATTAACATTTATTAGTAAATTACATAGTATATTAATTTAAAACAAAACATGTCGATGCACTATTGAGAATTTTAAATGTGTTTAGTTTCATCACCCAAAGGACCTCATTTCATCTTAGTTTGCTTTTCGTACTAATGTGAATTGGTTTATTTCCTAAATAATGAGTCCTTCTATTCCCTTTATGCTAAACAAGCTCCTTTTGTTGTTACAAGCACTATTTTTCTTGCAATAACCATGTGAAATTATCTTTTGTGTCCTTATTAAACAACTCTATTTATCAAGAAGAAAATGCCATATCTATACAATTCGTTCAATACAATCAAACAATGGGGTTCGTGATCTTCATTAGGGG